>OY735210.1:4893914-5053914 GCA_963457665.1 Thysanoteuthis rhombus | reverse complement strand
AAAAAGAAAATAGAAAAAGAAAAAAAATAGAATCAATGATATAACACAATTGCGAGCAAAAATAATCTTCCAGGTTCTTAGGGAGGGAAAAAAAAGTAAATGAAAAAGAAAGATTACATATATATAAAAAATAAAACCAATAAGTCGACACCTTAGTTTGTGGTTATATTTCGTTAATGCAAAAGTAAGAAGAAAAAAAAAAAAAGAACAATTGTTTACTAAATCAGATCAGCTGAGTTGACACTGTTGTTTCTCTTCCATTTTGCCTGTTTATTCATTGGACCTCAATGATCATATGAAGCATTGATAAAAAGATGGTGAAATTCCATTAGGTGGAAGCAGAAAGAGAAAGCACTTTCTACATTCAGTTGTGTTAAAGTTTACATATGAAAATATCAATTTTGCTTCTGCAAGATAATAATGGCAGACACCATCATCTGAATCTAATTTAGTATTCACAGCCATTTTTAGAAAAACAAACACTTTATTATAACTGGCTATGTGTATATACATACACGCACGCGCACATATATATATATATATATATATATATATATATATATATATATATATCTTTGAGAAAAGCATTATTGGCAATTGCAGATCCCCCACACATACTTTCTTCCTTTTCAATTGAAAAAAAAAAAAAAAAAATATAATCTCCATTGGCAAATTCTAGCATTTCTCTACCAGGAAATCTGTGAAGTTCATATCACAGAATTTATAAGGCTTCCTCAGCATTATTGAAAGAAGAGAATAATAATAAAAGCAAAGAAAAAAAAAATGTCAAAGAAGGTCTGTTTGCAGTTTTTTTTCTTCTGTGACTGCTTTTCTGGAGCAACTGCACAGAAGCAAAGACAAGCCATTATCAAAATCAGTCTGACTGACACAAACAGGAATTTCACAATCAAGTATCAAAGCTATAGGTTTCTCAAGACTTTTACTTCATAGAACAGAAAAAAAAATGTGTTCTTATTTTTTCAGTTTCCAGATATTTTGTTAGTCTAGCGCTTCAATCATCTTCAGGGAACATTTTGAACTCCACCACCACCACCGTATAAAACAAGTCTTAAGATAGCTATGGTGACAAATAGTAAACATATATATATATATATATATATATATATATATATACACACACACACACACACATACACACAGATAGTAACAATTTTTGTTATAGCTGATCAGTTTTATGCAGTCATAACTAAGTTGTCTGCTGATCGCAGTGACTGTGAAACTGATCAGTAACTACAAAGATTGTAAATATGATTCAATCTATACATGCTCTATTTCAAAATATTGAGTACTATGACAATAGATGTTGCAATACCTAAAGACTATATATATATATATATATATATATATATATATATATAATATGTGTGTGTGTGTATGCTCTAATTATACATCTCTTAGCTATTCTTGAAGACTGGCTATCATCAGGTGAGTACTACAATGAAATAACTTATTTTCTGTTTCAAATTGTTTTTCAGATCTCAGCTAGCCAAATATAACAAAATGGATGATACAAAATCCATATTTGTTTTAGTGTCGTGAAGTCAAGAGCATACTTCTGCCGTTGTCTGCCTTTGCCCATAAAAGATTAGTGTCCATTTTACATGACTGTGTCTGGGATAGTATACTATCTTCTCCCCAACCGTCCCATATCCTAACCCTGATAGATCAATAGAAAGAGGTTGGAGAGAATAATCTCAGTGGCATTTTTACTTAAGCTGGTATGGACTCTAAATTCCTTTTTAGCTTGAATGCTCAAATCTCTTGCATGACTTACTTTTTAGAATTGGAATCTTTAGGAAAAAAATTTTTTTTTTGAATTCAACTACCATCACATTTTCTCCCCAACTGGTTGCTTACTTGTGAAATATTGAAAATAAAAAATTTTTTTGACTTTAAAGAAGCTGTCTTTATTAACCAAATAGAGGTATATCCTTCTTCTTTGCACAATTTTTTACTTTCATGCTAAAAGGCAAAAAATGAAAATTGTTTAGTGTTCATTTTTCAATGAGTCATTATAGAGGCAGAACTGACCCTCTTTGCTCTCCTCAACACTTCAGTCTCCAATACCCCTTAACATCCTAACCTCCAACAATTCAGCCTAGCATACAGTCATCATCATCATAATTTTTTCAGGTCTGGGAATACTCAAGTATATTTCCCATGTAAATTAATGGTAATTGCTTCTTTACTTTATGCCATTTCGGTTAATGTAAGGATTTTTTAGGGAAGGCTCTACTTTTGGATAGCCAAATTTCTGAGAACTAACATTACCAACTAATATGTCTCGTCGGATATTTTCAAATGATGTCATTACTCAATGAATTATTTTCAGACTAGTATCCTAACGCAAGTTGTTTTGATTATCAGATTCCAGTTGGTATGTTCTCTGACCTTCCTTGATATAGATAACATCAGTTAATTTCAACCTTTTTCCCCTCCCTCCAGTCTCTATTAGTTCAAGCAACAAAGATCTGTTTATGCAAAATTTTGAGGAAGGCTAATGAGCTCACCATCCCAAAATATTGTGATTGAAACAGGTGACAATGAAATGATTAATCTAAAACAAACACCTGAACCATGAACCTTTACACTCAATGTCTGGTGCTCTCACTACTGAGCAACCGAGCAAGCACAAAACAAAAGCACTCAGAGAGCGTATACTTCTGCCAAGAAAATCACTTGATATAGCTACGAAGTAGGGGGAGGAAATTATGTAAGTTTAGAGATCTTATATTTGGACTATTGACTTAATAAATGACAAAATATCTCAACAAAAAAAAATTCCTGGATCCACCCCAAAATTTCATCAGTTCTACCACCTAAAATTTTGAGAAACCTTTGCTTTTATATTTGGTTGTGAAATTCCCGTTTATGCCAGTCAGACTGATTCTGATGATTGCTTGTCTTTGGGCATAGAGTGAATTGCCATTGCTTCGGTGGAATAGAAAAGCAGAATAAACATAGAAATAGGCCTTCTTCCAGTTTTTCTTTCTTTTTTTCTCTTATCATTATTCTGATCCGACAATGATGCCGAAGAAAAATTATTTCTCATTCAATAGCCAAATCTTCCACAAAATGTCATTGAAATTCATCAAGAACTTTTAGGTGGACAAACATTTGAACATAAGTTAATACATATACCTCTTCCAACTTCGTTAGCCGAGCTAAAAAGAGACCACGTAAATACTTCAGACAGAAAAACCAACTGTCAATCACACCTGCAATGTACACAATATGCAGTCAAGATTGCATTACTTGTTTCTGTAAAAATAAAGAAACTTTAGGAAGTGCTACTTGAGTAGAAAAGCTTTTCTGTATGAAGCTCTTTAGAGCTGGTGGTGAAGAGGAGGAGGAGAGTGTTCGTGGCTGCATCAATGGAGGTTTAGCTGACATGATTGTAGGCTGCTAAAATCTTGCTCTCCATCATTTACCGGAGTCAGCTTGTGAGTCAATCATGTGCAGCACTTTGTTAGGCTGGCGGTTGGCAAAAGAGAAACACTAACGTCAAGTGAAGGTGAAGAAAAAATAATTTTATTTGAGTCGGTTGGCTGGTGTTTGTTGGGAATGGCTCTCGTCTAAAACTTTTAGTTGTTTGTTAAGGGACAAATCTAATCAGAGAAGAAACTTAGCAAGGTCTCACAAAGAAAAAAGAAAAAAAACAAACATTTTTACTGACAAGTTCCAAGATTGGATTAACAGAAATAAATGGATCTGAAAGGGTCAAAGTTTTGTATAGAGGGAGAAGGAAATATTCGAAGGTTAAGTATTTTCAGACTTACCTAAATGATCCTAATCTCCTTCCTCTTGGCACAAGGCAGAAGGTTGCATTGTATAGGAGCTTTTTATAATCATACCTGCAAAAGAGAAGAGAATAAAGATAACATTTCTTTTTCACTGTATGAGAAAATAAAATCAATCCTAGATAATATAAAAAAAAAAGAGCATTTCTTGTTCGCACTTCTCTTTAGAGTAATTGGTATCATTTCTATATTTTTTTGGTGCCACTTCTATAGTAAATTCCTCAAATTTTCCTCATTATATCACAGGTATTTAGCTTTTGGTCAGTTGGAGAGGTCAACTGGTCTACTCAACTTATCAGAAAGTGTTCTAGAGAACGGATAATCATATGAATCCATTTAATATCATAAAATGCTGTTATCAGCTCAGTTCTTTTAACTTGCTTTTAGAAGTCATTTCTCTACAACAATAAAGAGAACAGCAATCTCAAATCATTGTCAAAACCAAATGTTTATTTCATGACTACAAGTCCATGAGTCTACACTTCACTGATGATTATCCCAAGTATACAACAGGCTCTGTTGTTGGCTGCTACTGATACTATAAGTGTGATAGATTCAGTAAGAAAGGAGAGGGGAGAAAAGCAATTCAGGTGATTCAATAAGAGGGTAAGAAGGGAGAAAAAAAGTTGGGTAATTCATTAAGAGGAATGAGGGGCTGATGGCTGCTCTGATACTATATGTGACAGACCCAACTATCATTGTATGATTATTACATGGCTTCATCCCCAAGAAGTGGTTTTTATGTTTTAAGCAAAAAGCTGTCTTTGTAGTTTTATCATGAGCTATTGCTTGTTTGAGATATATGAAATCTTTGCAACTCCAGTGAAACTTTGTATTGGATCAATTTTTTTGTTTAACTGAACAAAATAATTTTTGCAAATGTTAAAAAAAAAATAAGAAAATTATGAACCACGAAAGAAAAACAATTTGGTCGCTTTAAAGCAATAAAATTGAATTGAAAGGACACCATTACAAAAAATAAAAGTTGTTTTTCTCAATTTGAAGTTCAACTGCATCTGAGAAAGGAACAAAAAAAAAAAAAAAAGAAAAGAAAAAAAAAAGAAAAAAATTCTACCTGAAATTTATGATATGAAACAGAATTTTTTATGGATTTATATAAACAAACTTCATTTAATGTTTTCTTTTCCCTGGATTGCAATGTTCTATGATCATTTCTTGAAAGCAAGTTATCAAAAAACACACACACGCACACACACACACACACACACACACACACACAGATGCTGTGTGTATTTCTTTCTAGTTTTCCATCTTACATCAAACACAACGTTTCAATTTTAGATTGTTAGAGATGAAATGTGCTTGTTCTGTTCATAGAATTCATAGCTTAAGAACCATTTAAACATTACATTTTATCAATTGCTCCGGCAGAAAGTTCATGTGTTCAACATACACTCATACATACAAAGAGAAATGTTACCAGCACAATTTGATTCTGTTAACAACCAGAGGCTTTCGAGAAAAACTTCGAATTTTAAACAAAATAACTATAACAGGTGAGGGCCAATCATACATTTGATGTAAAATCAAGAGAAAAAACTTGGATTCAGTCAGTCACAATGACAACCATTGAAATGCATCAAAACATGCCCAAGCAATAAACATTTTTGAGATGTAACAACTGTTTCGGGATCAAATTTCATCTTTATATTCCAATTGTCATTTTAACAACATTCTGTCATATCCACATAAATATATCAAAGATACACATTGCATACGTGGGCAAACATGTTTACATACTGAGGGTGTTTCCTGAAAACTATATGCAAACTTTGTTTGTTATTAGCCACTATGATTATAATCAGAAAGTTTATTAAACAGTTTCATAATAAAAAACTAGAAGTCATAAAGAAAAAAAAAAAAGCTTTAATGGTCTTATGCTCAAATCATGCTTCCAGTGTTCAAAAAGTCCATAACAATTGTTATAAAGTTCAAAGCTGATGAACTTCAGATATTTTTAATCAAAGAGAATTATTGCTCAATTACAAAAGATTTGTTGGTCAATGTTCCTCATAAAAATTATTTTCTAGTATCAAAGTATCTCATTAACTTTTAGATTATAACCAGATGTGCTATTAACAAACAAAATATGTATACAATTTTCCATGATACCCTGTACAAACACACTATGGTATCTGATTCTATAGAATAAGGATATATGTTCTACAATGCTATATATGAAGAGTGTGGTTTCAAAACATGATAGATACCATTCAAAAAATCAATGTGTTCAATTAGAATAAAAATCAATTTCTTGATTTGAACTTTTGATCTTATCAAAACCCAAGAACTACACACTCTCTCTTCCTCTCTCTCTATACATATATTGAGTGTAAAAAGATTTATAGCTTTGAATGCTAAACATTAGAAAACTTTTTCAATAGATTTTTTGTGTCACTTCAGTCACCCATTTGAGACATTTCCTAATATCTGTCAATGCAATTTATGTAATTTTCTGAAGTGTTTTCTCCGTTTCCCTGATACTTAATTATTATGGTACAATTTATAAATTGTCTTTTGTTGGGATCATCAGTTGTTTACCAAATAAATAAATAGAGGCTATAATGATAAAAGAACATTCGAATCCAGAATTTGATTTTTTTAATTAATCAAACACATTTTTTGAATGATGCTTTCTTTGATTTTTGGAACCACTCTTCGTCCATACAGGGTGTCTCAGAAAAATATATACACATTTGTTTGCTTATTGCTGTTCTGGTTCTTAGCTGAAAGTTAATTAAACCCTTCCACAAGAAAGACTAAATACAGTATCAATACCTCACTTGAATGAATCACTGTGTTCTATTTGAGTACCAGAACTAATTATCTAAAAAATTATCTGGGGGGGGTAAAAAAAAAAAGAAGAAAAGATCTTCCACTAATCTAGCAAAAATCATGTAAATAAAAAAAACAAAAAAACAAAAAACAGATCTTATCTAAAATTATCTGAATAAAATACCAGCCCAAGATTTGGGCATTGTTAGTTCAAAGTTTTGAGATGGTGACCAATGATGTTCGCATGCAGATTTTCATAGTTTTAGCCCCTAAAATATGACCAGGAGCACCTGAAGACACTCATAGACATGCTTAGAAAGAATCTGTAGCCCACTTGGCTGGTTGGTTGGGCCATTTGTAAGTCTACAGTGATTCTATGAAAACATTTATTCCTTTCTATGGAAGGGTTTAGTTAACTTTCAGGTAAAAACTAGAGCATTTATTACTTGAGTAAATTGAGTATACATTTTTCTGGGACACCCGGTAACATAAGTGTGTGTGTGCCTGTACCAATTTTTCTTGCTCACATTGAGCTAAGAATCTCTTAACTCAGATATCACTAGTGCCTATCGATTTAAAAAAATTTTTCTAACATGCACACACACACACACACATATATATATATATATATATATATATATGAATTGATATATATAAGAAAGTGATCAGGAAGTGAGAAAATCATAGGGTCAATTTAAAGCAAGTATTAGACATGTGGAAGCCAAAAGAAGACCCCCCCCGAACCCTGACATAGCGTATCAGACATGCTATTCATCTGATTGAATTAAGGCTGTCTCAGCTTGCATTAGACAACCTTTTTTTTCTTTAAATCTCAACTCAGATGCGAGATCAAATCTCAAACACTTTGACCAACCTTTGATCCTTGTTTGTCAAATTAGAAGATCAAGTCCAGCGGATATGCTGAAATGTAAACAGCAAAAAATAATTTAGACAGATGCAACCTCCAGCCAACAAATCAATCATTCCTGGTTTAACCTTTTTGAAACTCATAGGACATACATACAATGAGGTTCCTACGACTGCTGAGATATACATGTCCAGTGTGTCCATTTTTCAAAGTCTAATGGGAATAAAATAAATAAGTAGATAAAAATAAAGTAAATGATATTCTCCAGGCTTTTACAACAGCAGTAAATGATGTTACAGTATGAAAACCATGCAGAAATTAGTTCACACTCAAATGGCAATGGGCTGGCCATGTCACAAGAATGGTAGATGGACATCGTGACTCACAACATGGATCTCCAGAGATAACATGCACAACGTAGGTTGGCAAAGTATTAGATGGAGAGACAACAAATTCAGAAAGTACTGGCTACGTGACGTCCACAATAGAGAAGTGTGGCGAATCCTGGGGAAAGTTTATGTCCAACAACGGACGTTAAAAGACTGATGATGATGATCACTGAACAAGGAAAGCACGCAAACTGGATTATCTGTCAATTCATTGGTTTATCGGTTCATCAAAATATGGAAAATCTTTGAGTTAAAAGTATAGTATGTTTTTTGCTTTGGAAAAAAAAAAAAAAAAAAAAAAAAATTCTTAAAATTCAGGCATAAAACATCCCAAGTTGATCTTGTAAGAGTTAAATGGGTATTCTTCATTTGAAATAAATTTTAAAAGCTCCAAGAATCTTCAGAATTACAAAACAAGGGAAAGGAAAAAAGGAATTACAACATTCTTTCTGAAGAGATGATTTTACACTGAATGAGTTCAATTTGTAACCTTGAAGACATTTATAAATTTTATGTTGTTAAAAGCTGTCAAGCATTGAAGGCATCACTAAAGAGCTCACTTTGCAATGTTATCATCAACTGTTTTGGATCTACCACTGGACAAAAGCCTTTCCCAACTCCTTCCATAATGATTCTATGATAATGTTTGTTGATCATGGACAGTTAGTGGCTAATTGAACTCACCCATCATCATTTTCAGGTGAACTTTTAGTTTGGTGCCACCTTATTCGATACATTCGGTAGGTCGCTATACATCAGTATATCCTCAGATGGTACCTCACACATTTATGAGGCTCTCCCGTCAGAGAACTTTGTCTGCTTTGGTATTTTAACTATCTAGCTGATGAGAATGAGATTATCTCATATTCTTGAAGACATCCATTAATTCTATGTTGTTAAAAGCTGCCAACCATTTAATGCCCGGCTAAAGAGCTGACTTTGCAGTGTAATACTTGCAGATTAAGAGATCTCAAATTCTTGAAACCTAAGCTCTGAATAGGAAACACACCCGTCCGATGCAGTCATCACCATTGGAGATTATATTCAGAAGCTCTTTATGAATACTGATTGAAACAAAACATGGATATCAATGGATCGGAGCTGATGCCAATAACACATTTAAAAAAATTAGTCTGGTCTTTTCAAATTCAACCGAGCACCCTGTTTCAGACTCATGAATTAGAAGTCTGTCAAAAATATGAAAAAAAAAAAGGGGGAGGGGGGACAATAAATGAATATGCAGTATCCATTAGATTGAATAGCACAATTTCCAGGCTTCATTTGCAATCACGATTTCATAGTCTGAAGATTAATCAATATCCCACTTTTGGGAGTCTTTCAATGATCATTCAACAATGTTGAGGGTCCATCACATAGTATTTTAATGAGCTTTTTTAAAATTTCTCATACTCCTAGGCCTTTTAACAGAATCGCTCTGAAGATGCTAAACGGTACCTTTCTAATAAACTGATAGGGCTGGGTCAAGTCATTTTCTCATGTCTGCAATAGCTAGTAGTTCACTGCATTTCATTTTTATCAGTAAATTATTTGGGAAATTACTTCAGTAATAAGATGTGCTGTACTTGGCAGTATGCAATCAGCAGTTGGTAAGTATTTTTCATGGGTTACTTGTGATCTCTAAAGAATCTCACAGGATTTTGTTTTGAAATTCATGTTGGCAAAGTATGGGAGAAAATGTTGGTGGCTTAATGGTCAGTGGCATGGAGATTTGAATTGGCATACTGAGTTTAAAACCTGGTTAGGATAGCACTTATGAGAGTTTGAGTAAGGTATAATAATTTATGCTACAAGGCAAGTTGAACAGTAAACCTTAAGACGGATAGCTCAATTCTTTAACTATAATCATTCATAATTGGAAAACACTCTCTGGTTGAAAGCAACGAAGATGAATATAACAATCAGAATCAATAAAAAATATCAATAGCTTTAAAATTCAATAATGAATGTTTAGTGTAAATACATTTGATGTAGAATACATATTTATTATACTACATATCTAATATAAACCAGATTTGATAAACAATGTATTCAATATGTTTATTTTGCAGACTCAAATTTTTTCCTCTAAATAACAATGATGAAAGATATTGTTTTTTTTTCCCCTCTTTGTACTGTTTTCATTGATATTTGCACAATAGAGGATTGATTTCCAATACATTTATATACAAAATTGCTTCTTGACAGAATAAGCTGCAGCTCGTAATGAAATTAATTGGACATTTCATCAGTAACAATAAAAACAAAACTAGAAATCCATTATCAAGCAAATGTTTACAGTGTAGATTGATTTAGGGATGAATAGACGGGTAAATAGGAAGAGAGGTAAAAGGTAGAGAGATGTAGATGAACAGATAGATAGCTGAGTAGATAAAAAAATTAACAGCTACACAAGCAGGGACAAGTAGACCACTACATCTACCTGGGAGAACAAATCTAAAAGGACAAGAAATCAAGCAGAGAATCACTTTGGGATGGCAAGCCTTTGGCAGAGCAAGCTCAACCTTCAGAAACAAGATCCCATAAGTCCTAAAAAGAAGGGTATGTAATCAATGCATCCTCCAGATAGTCACTTATGGAGCTGAAACATAGAACTCAACCAAGAGACTGACCTGCAAACTAAGATGCATGCAAGTGTACATGAAAGAATCATGCTCAACCTCGTAAGACTACAAAGAGAAAACAGAAGTTCAAAACATCATAGAATCTATTAGAAAACTCATAAGACAATAGGCTGGTCATGTTGCAAGAATGTCAGATAACCGATGGACATCACGACTCGCAACATGGGTAACTGAGGCTGGCAGAATACAAGATGGAGACGAAGTAGATAAATTCAGAAAGTATTAGCTCCACTATACTCATGATAGAGAAATGTGGCAAATCCTGGGGAAGGTCTATGTCCAACGACAGATGTTAAGAAACTGATGACAATGAAGCAGGGACTATGTTTACAAAATAGAGGACACCAGCATCTATATTTCAACATGGCTTTTTTGTTGGCAAAGTTATGAATGCTGCTTGTCTGAATATCTATCTGATGAACAACATAGTCATTACTTATAATTTTTGGCTATCTTTTCTTTCCATGTCGTTACTTTTTCTATCGCATCTCTCAAGTTATTTTGTCTGCTCTGGTAATCTAATGGTTAGTATATCTGTCTCACACAATGAAGGTCCCGAGTGTGATTCCTAATATGGGCAAAAAGTGTGGAAAACTCTTCATAAGGACAAATTTCCTTGTGCACTAACCAGCAGTGTGATTAGGGTGGAGGTAACCACTTTCGGGAGGGATTGCCTTATGCTGAGGGGGTGAGATAATAAAAACTTAGCAGGTTATGATTTTAACCAGACTTGAAACCTACAAAGATCACTTAGCGGATGTATGCAAAGCGAACTGGGACTTCATCAAATATCCATGGGGGTTGTCTCTTGAGAGAGAGACGCTTCACCTTTACTTTGCTCAGGTCATTTTACAACCATTAAGCAAGCAGACTAAATCAGTGGAGATGCGATTATTCATTAAGGAATAAATCAGTTCATTCATTCCTCAATAGAGAATTATATTTGCAACAAAAATAGACATGTTAAAAACATTTCAATGATAATACCTTTTACGAGAGCTATGATGACGAGGATCTTTGTTTGGAAGTTTGTACTAATAGAAGAGATTTGGAAGAAAATGATGGGAAAAAAGTTGAAAATTTGTAAAGGTCCCCACACTAACATTGATCATGTGTTACATTTCACTCTTTCTTGGAAGGTTGACAAAGACTGGTTTCTCACACAGGAAGCTGCCTTTGCTTCTAGATGATTTACTCCCAAATATTTTGACTTATTCTGGACTGGCATCAATAACAAACACCAATGCAATGAGGCAATAAGGAGCATACTGATTTGGATCAATAGAAAAAAATATTTTCATTGAGGATATTTATTTATTCTAGCATTTATACATCATACATCATATTCTGAATGAGAATTTATGATGGGTTCAACGTCTATTTCTTAGTCAGTAAGAGACAGTGTAGTGGGAGAAAGGTGGAAAAGGGGTGGAAGGTGGTAAAAGAGTAGAAGGAGGGGAAGAGAGGAGGAGCAAAGGAGAAAAGGGGAAGAGGGAGAGAGAGGGGGAAGTGGGAGGGGAAGAGAGAGAGAGGAAGGAAACAGGGGGGGTGGAAGGGGAAGGGAACAGACATAAAGAGAGAGAGGGGGGACAAGGAGGGAAGGAGAACAAGAAACAAGGAGAGACAGAGGGGGGAACAGGGAGAGAGAGGAAGAGAGAGGGGAAACAGGGAGAGGAAGAGAGAGGGGAAACAGGGAGAGGAAGAGAGAGGGGAAACAGGGAGAGGAAGAGAGAGGGGAAACAGGGAGAGGAAGAGAGAGGGGAAACAGGGAGAGGAAGAGAGAGGGGAAACAGGGAGAGGAAGAGAGAGGGGAAACAGGGAGAGGAAGAGAGAGGGGAAACAGGGAGAGGAAGAGAGAGGGGAAACAGGGAGAGGAAGAGAGAGGGGAAACAGGGAGAGGAAGAGAGAGGGGAAACAGGGAGAGGAAGAGAGAGGGGAAACAGGGAGAGGAAGAGAGAGGGGAAACAGGGAGAGGAAGAGAGAGGGGAAACAGGGAGAGGAAGAGAGAGGGGAAACAGGGAGAGGAAGAGAGAGGGGAAACAGGGAGAGGGAGAGAGACGGAAACAGGGAGAGGGAGAGAGACGGAAACAGGGAGAGGGAGAGAGACGGAAACAGGGAGAGGGAGAGAGACGGAAACAGGGAGAGGGAGAGGGGGAAATAGAGAGGAGGAACTGGAAAAGAAAGAGAGAGGGTTGATCTGGGAGAGGAAATGTGAGAGAGTGGGAAACTGAGAGAGAGATGAAGAGAAAAGTCCGAGATTAAAAAACAAAAAAGAACAAGTCCAGAGGGAAAGCCAACAATGACTTTAATAAAATCATTTATCATGTTTGCTTCATGCCTCTTAGAATATAAACTAATCAATTTGAAGGAAGTGAATAAGCACAGAATAGTCATTTATCAAGTGGGCCAGTCTCACCTTGTATGATGAGTGGACATCAGACAAATGAACTTCTCATCAAATTTCTTTTATTTCATTTTCAATATCATTTTTTCTCTCATCTGATGAAGACAAGTTCATTGAACTCTGAACACCTGATGTACTTGGAGAAAGAAAATAAGAAGAGAAAGATAAAACATATCTATACATCTATTAATACTTAAATAGTCGGAAAATGTTTGTTCAATGTCATCAATCAAAGAACTAGGAGAGAGAAGAAATCATTCATAAATATAAGGTCACTTGTTTTAGGATGTGGAGGCTGGGGTGTCAAAGTTAATAGCTAGATAATATGAGATATTGATCAGGCAGAAGATTTTGAAGAGATAAAAGATTTAAAAACTATTTAAGGTGGCCTGTTTGCCTCTATGAATATAGAAGAGAAGCCACAAAAAGTAAAAAAAAACTGGAAGAAACACTTTTAAGGGAAATATGAAAATCTTGAAGACACTGTTTATCATAACTCTAAAATTCATATCGAGCAATTTACATGATAAATCAAGAGGGTAACTTCTGATTAAAGTTACCTCTTGCACTTTTCTGGAAATATTTTTATAAGAAAATGTCAACCAAGATTTCTCTAGTTTTCAAGTGATTCTGCCTGGCTAACAAAGCTAAAGTTTTTCTCCTAATTTTTTTTCTTTCTTATAAATCTGAGCATTGTTATAACAACCAGAAGTTCATCTCTTCTCAAATTCATCAAAGAATATTCTTAATATTGTTAATTTCACCGGACCTGCTTAGTTACAGGTTACATACCCAAAATAGAATAATAAAATGCAAGAACAGATCTTGGACTCAAGTGGTAATTCCTTCAAGAAGATGTTATTCTTCAAACAATGCAGCAAAGTCCTGGCCAACAAGTTGAAGTTTCCAGGAGTGTTGAGTTGATTCATAGCCCAAGTCTATAGAACCAATATAAAGACAGGGAAATCAGATCAGACGTTACTTTAGTAACCAAACATTTGAGCCAACACCAGAAAAAGGCATTAAAGACCAGCAGAATCAACAAAATGTCTTTAAATATGCACCAAGAGAAAAATTGAAAGTTTCAATGTCTTCTGAGGAAGGCCAATATTTCTATGAGAGAATCAGCCTTTTGAGGTCCGTTGTTGGACTTAGAGAGATCTGCTGAATCTGGGAGAAAGTCTAGCATGGATGTTGTGGCGCCAATATTTCCAAATTGTCTAAATCATTATACCATCTTATTATCCTTCAGCCATAGTTGTGCATATGATCTCTTGGAATCCATGTTGTGAGCCAAGATGTCCAGAGGTAGTCCAACATTGTTGCAACATGACTGGCCCATTACCATTCAAGTTTTTAATGGATTCCATGAGGTCTTTTACATCTGGAGACTTGTGATCCCTCTATATGGCGCCTAGCATGATTCTCTCCTGTATACAGTTCTTGAGAATATTGGAGAAAGAATTTTATTTAATCGACAAATATAATAAGGCTTAATTTTCTACAAGAGGACAGGTATATATATATATATACACACATACACAAATGCACCCTTATATATTTGACTAGATGTTTTTTTTCCTTCTGCACTGTTCTACCCACAAAATAAAAATTTCTATTCACAGATATATCAAGACATAATAATGTATGTATTCTACATGCTAGAAGTCAAAAGCAAATGCATAATTATGTCTCCAGTAATATGTATGTATATCATCCAGTAAGAATGATGAAGCTAACAACATTGAACATATGTCTTAAAAGAAAGCCCCTCCAAGAGAAGAGACTCAGCCAGGTCCTTCAAGTGTTGGAGAACATGGTGTTATAATTTTTGCAGACAATGATTCAATGCTGATTATTAGACCTGAGAAGTCTTCATAGGGGAATTCTTGTGGTTGTCCATGATCTTGATCGACTAATATAGGATAAAAATATGAATAGGTACAAAAAATAAGTAGTGAAAAGAAATTTATGGCACAGAAGTTAGAGCACAAAATCAGGTTACTTTTTCGTCTTATAAAGGCATCGTTATGTTACAATTAATCCTGAAAAGGAAAACAATGCATCCTCCTGATAGTCAGTTATGGAGCTCAAGTATGGAACCTAACCAAGAGACAGACCCGCTAACTGAGAACCATGCAACGCGTGCATGAGAGAATAACGCTCAACCTCACATGGAGAGATCACAAGACAGCACAGAATATTAGGAAGAAAATGTAAGTTTGAAACATCATAGAATCTATTCGAAAACTCAAATGGCAATGGGCAGGCTATGATGCAAGAATGACAGACAACCAATGAACATAACTCGCAACATGGATCCCCAGAGATTACACGCGAAACTGAGGCTAACAGAATACAAGATAGTGAGATGAACCAGACAAATTCAGAAAGTACTAGCTCTACAACACCCACAATAGAGAAATGAGGCAAATCCTGGGAAAGGTCAAACAACGGATGTTGAAAGACATGATGATGATGATGATGATGCCACAATAATCTAATGCTGTGATACGTTTCCATTTCAATGACATCCCACAATTTAGCTTACATCATTTTATGGTATTTTTGTTAATAACTACCTCTTGCTATTTTCTACTGTACTGTTACTTAATCTTAATTTTTGCAAGAATTTCATACCAATGAACATGCCTAATGTCCCTTTCTTATGCATTTTTTTTTCTTCATGATCTCCTTTATAGTTTTTGGAGGGTGAAGACTCACTGAACTCTTGTTTCTTTCCATAAAATCAAATACGCTTGACTGCGCACATCATATGCAATGTAAGATATGAAAATAATTGCAATCAAGATTCCATACTGAAATTCATAACAACTGACAAAGGTAAAATTCTTTCAACCATAGACTAGCTTACTCCACGCTTTTCAATGCATATCAATTACTGTACATATGTAACAGTACTGAAATACACTACTTATATAATATTTTCTTTATTTGGTATTAAAAGTAAGCTTGGGTATTTTCTATTGAACATGGCAATTGTAGACAGCTGATGTTGGTGCTTAAGTACACCTAGGGTCTTTGTAGATTGAATAAAGTGTGTATCATTACTCAATCTATATCCCATTTAAAAATGTTTCACTCTCTACAATATAGTGTATATGTTAAGCTATTCATTCAATACAAGTAATGTAGCTATAGCCGAATATACTGTAGACTTGTACATTATACAGTATTATATGATATTTCGCCAAATGTGTGTTTGATCAGAACATCACTCAGAAATTAAGGGAGGCATGTCTGAATATATAATGAGTAACATTTTTTAGTAAGCACATAGATAATACATTCTTAATCTAGACAGGAGTACTGAGGAGCTACACTCTGATCCTCGGCGGAGTTCACAGATACTACACTAGAAGGCAAAGGGCCAGGGCAGGCAAAAAAACTAATCCTAATTGTGTCTTTTTTATGGGTACTATGCAAATAAATACAGACGTCATTCATTGTAGGTAGAAGAGGTATAAGGTAGCACCTATCAGCATGGAAAATGGGATCTGCAAACCAAGTTCATATTCTGGATGGGCGTTCATGTTCACTTCATACCACAGCTCTTTAAAAAGCATGAATCCACTTCTCCCTGCACTAAGTTCTATGGCTAGATATTTTGACAAATATCTTGTCATTGGCATGCCATGATAGCTGATGGAGAAGAGTGCAAATTAATGTTCATTTAGGAAAACCACTCTCCAATAATCACTTTTCCTAGCCAGGCAAGAGCAGTGAGGAGAGAAACTTTTATTGTTATTGTCAGGAACCAATCAGTAAAATAATAGTACCAGATACTATTTAGAAGTTGAAAACAAAGATAACAAAAAATGAAGACAAATCATTTTTCTTTCTATCTCACATACACAACACATGATTTATAGAATCAACAACAGTCAACAAAAATATAATGGTAAAGGCATAAATATTTGAAAAAAAAAAAAATTTATACATGCTATTGAAATATGTTTGTCAGCAGAATGATTACTGTACAAATGAAATAAACATTTGAACAAGTTCATATTGTGAAAACAGTCTTTATTGAATAAGAGTTCTTAGAAAAATAAATGACACTCTCCTACATCATACAAAACCAAATTAGTTACAGAGATAATGCAATTGCTTAAAACAAGTTTCCAAGACAGAACAATTCACTCGCTTGACCATTTTGCGCTAATATCATATGGTTTATAAACTGGTTGTTCAGAAGTACCAGTTTTTGCATGATTCAACTAAGTTACATGAAGGAAAAAATAACCAGACTTTTAACCCCAATTTCATCGGCACTATTTTCAATCAAATACTATTGTCTTTATTTCTTTTCCCACAAAGTTTTGGTCCGACAAAATGAAGTAACTTCAGGGAATATTTTCTTGAAGTAAATCCAAAGTATTTGGGAGGGAGGGAAAAGTCTGGTGAAAAGCTTTAACCTTTTGAATGAAGTACTTCAATTTATTTAGTTATTGTATTGCAATCCACCATTGGCTGGACACCAAAGAAGCAGCAGGTGGAAGGTTAGGGGTGAATTTTACATACTTCTTAGCCTATCAGCAAAGAAATAACGAGTAAGTACTCACAGTTCATACCTCTACCAATGCCATACTCTAACAAAAGAAAATGAATGAAAATCAGTTTATATAAAGATGATATACAGGGGAATTGACTATAATTTTCAACTTCCATGTTTTGGACTATTGTTTTAATATATGAAAAAAAATTCATCAATCAAGAAAATTTCTATTATCCACCCCAAATTTAATCTAATCTTCTTTAGCCCATGACTAACCCTTCCACAAAATATCACTGAAATCAAGTGAAAACTTTAGGAGATATTATGTGGACAAACAGATAAAAATGAGTAAATACATATACCTCATCCAACTTGGTTGGCAAAACTGAAAAACAAAAATTGTACAACTTCTGAAAAGTAAGGTACTAAATCACTTTTGAGTTTGACCATATGAACAATTGACTTATTTTGAACAAGATTCTTCCACACTATATACACTTCAAATGAAACATCAGTGAATATCATTTAGTAATAATCTGTTTTTTACGGGTAAGTTAGAGTTAAACTAACAAATTTTTACATCCAGGCATAAATATGGCACAACATCAACGTAGAAGTTTGGATCTTCTTAGAATGAAGTTCAATTCTAAAGCAGTGAATAATAAGGTTTGGTGATTTCAAATGTGACTTTCTTGTGATTTTCGATTTCGTCATGAACAAGTTTCAAGCTAGGCCAGAACACCCCACAAAAAAAAAAGAAGCAAAACAAGGTGTTTGGTATTGAGGTATTACTACGTACTATCACAAGAATAGCACAACACTAAAGGACAAAAAACAAAACAAACCTTGTTGCATTGATTTTATAATTTTAATAAAATCTTCATAATGCTTTCCATTACAGAAGCCATGCACACAACCACATTACTTAGTGTTTCTCTTGAGGAAAATAGCCAAAACTTCAAAGTTGAGTTTGCTTGATTAGCCAAATTAATATGCAGAAGTTGATTAGACACTTTTTCTGTTTGATTTGCTTCATAAAGTACATAAACAATACTTTTTTTCTCTAGCATCAAAAGCAGCTTTTTTCTATTTCAAATTTAATACTCTTTGCTTGTATTGCAGAGCAGTCATGAATTGTCCAATTATCAAAACATAATAAGCAGAAAAAAATATTTCTGTATAATTATTTCTTTTTGCTTCATAGATTTTGTAGAGATTAAAAGCATTTTCATTATGCAAATAATGTCATCAGTAAGATAATGTAAGTTGAGGAGTCAAAATATATGAAGCAGAGGACTTCACAATTCAAATGGCTCGGAGCTTTGCAACAATCTCTCTTTTCTTGTCAACTGTCTAAATCATAAATATCATGTTTGCCAACATTTTACTGCATCTAATGCCCTGGAATTATAATAGAAGGGACATTTATTGCTGTTTGAAAGGGATAACTCCATGGCATGGATGAGCTTCAGTGAGCAATAGTTCCCAAAATACTGTTGTGATCCGTGTGTGTGTATATATATATATATATATATATATATATATATATATATATATATACACACACACACACACACACAAACATACATACATACAAATTCTGAACTCATTATCAAAGTCAGCTAAGATCATTACAGTTGAATTCTACAAACATAATGGTTTCCACTATTCAGCTGCCATCAACTTGAATTTCAAGCTGTATTCTTCAGATCGAATCCAACTTAATTTCAGATCGAATCCAATGTAAGTTATGATAACTAGCAAAGCAGGATTTGGATGTGCTTCAATATACTCTTTAAACAATAAAATGCAAGTAGCTAATGGATTTCTTTATTCCATTTTATTTAATCTTCTTCAGCATGACTATAACATAAGGCCGTTGTCATACCACATCATTGAACCTTGTCTTAAGCTTTTAGCTCTAAGTAAGACCCATCTCATTCAAGTTTGTCATTTCTGTTCTCTGCCAGCAGGTCTTTGGCTCGCCTGTCTCTCTGTTCCTAGTTGAGCACCATTGTAAGGCAATGTAGGTATTCTTTAAAAAGGGTATCCTTACAACATGACCTAGCCATTGTAACAGAAGTCATTTTAGTTTCAAGAGATAAGAATAGATAACTGTTTGAAAACACCAAACTACTTTGTCTGCAGAAAAAAAAAGAAAAGATACCTTCGGGCTTGCATGTTGGAACAATTTAGGCCAAAAACAGGAAAGGACATTGTCATCAGATAATTGATAGGAAACCATGACTGAAACAAATTATACATGTGAACAAAAGCATTGTTTCCAGTTAAATAAGTGAAAAAGGGTGTGTAGATAGGATGGGGCAGGAAGCTCTGAACGTAATGTTTCTGAGAGTTTTTGGCTTAGTGAAAAAGTTTCTTTGGTCTGATGCTAAGCAAAATGAACGGAGTCATTATCCCCAAAAGAACTTGAGGCTGGATTGGGAATGTCTGGGATATTTCTGTCTTCCATTCTTCTACAATAACACAATACACATGCCATTCTAAAACTGATTCATCCAAAGTCTATTACAAATATCACATTTAAGAGTCAGAAAGATATTTCATTATGCACAAGTAAAAAGAGGAAAAAAACCCTTTAGGCTGTTTCTGAAAGATCTTTTAACAAAAGGATGAGGGAAAAAAAATACATGAGAAACGGCAGTAGTGCTTATGGAAATGATATTTAAATATAACAAGGAATTTGTTCAGGGCAGTAAATATTCAATTATGCATCCACCATCACTTAAAAAAGCAACATATATATATATATATATATATATATATATATATATACACACACACATACAATGGATACAAGCATACATTCTCTTTGCAGATTGGAGAAAAAATTAAGAAAAAAATTAACAAGATATACATATATTAGTTGAAGTACTGGTCTATGCCAGATGAAACATATATGAAGTGAAAAGGACTGAAGAGTTACTTGTGAAAAAAAATTCCTTTTACTTTTGACCTCTTACAGGGGAAAAAGTTTACCTCTATTTCTGACCCCTAAGAAGAAAAAGTTTCTGCACACTTTTGATGTCTCAAAGAATTGAAATATGTCAATGTATGTAGTGAATAGAAAGTAAGGTTCCAGTTAAGTATTATAGTTAGATTGTAAATGAACCTCTCCCAGACCTTTAACATTTTTTTCACTTTAAACCCTTCCCCTATATCTATTGAGTATGTATACCAACTGATTGGGCTGCACTCATGTTTAGGTAGTTTTATGATAGATGCAGGTGAAACACACACACTATATATATATATATATATATATATATATATATATATATATATATACATACATACACACACACATCCAATTTCATAAATATAGGTGGTTCTGAATCAATTAGCTGCAGATAAAATAGGCTTTCTAATATCTATGGAGGAGATTTGAGGAGAAGAATGTCTCCTTATGCATGTGCTTTCAGAAGGTATAGATCTGAGGATTTAGGAATTAAAAAAAAAAGAAAAAAGAAAAAGAAAAAAAAAAAAGCGAGCATAGTTTTCCAAGGAATGATTCCCTTATCAAGACCAAAACCTTACAATAATATTTTTTGAGAAGAAAGCCCTATATTACTTTTCGATTCAAACCATATTATATATATCCATGGTAAATCTCATTTTTACAACAATTCTGGCTCTGAAATTACATTTTATGCAGGAAAATGGAATTCTTCCATTTTTAATCACAAAACCATACAACTTCAATTCCATTCAAGAATTATTTTAGCAAATTATGTTTCGATTCAAGATTGCTTTCAACAATCAACTTATACAAGTATAACAAGAACAAAGAAAACAAAAAAAGTTTCTGTAAATGCGTTAACTTAATTTCACTCTCATGTTATGAAATTACAGAAATCAAAATCACATTGTAAAACAACAACAGAAATTGTATTGTTAAGATTTCCAAAATTTGGCACGAGTTATTATTGAATAATAACAAGTCTTCTTTCTATGGGCAGAGTGGAGGAACAATTTTCCAAGAGAATCAAATAAAAGATATCAAGGCCAAAATGGTTAATTACAAATTAAACTCACTTTAATAAAAGCAACATCTCACAGACAGCATTGTAACAAAATTGGTAAATGCTAAAAATATGAAGTATTAAACATAAAAGAATGAATTCCTACATAAACACACTTGTTATTTGTTGTTTATTCAAATTTGTTTTGACAGATTTCCAAAGCTTTTATTTCGATTAGCTGTATATGATTAATCTAACCCAGTGTTTCTCCAAGTTGCAGGTCACTTTCCTCCCCTTGTGATCCAAGCTTACTCAATTCTTACTCCAATTTGAATTGTCATCTAGTAATTTTTTAATCATTATAGTTTACATTACATGTTCTTCCTCTTCCAATAAATAATTCCTCCTCAGAGTCAAGTGCCTCCAATTTGAGCATCACTGCTCTACTTGAAAACAACACTCTGTGTTGATCTTGGGCTAAAATCTTTGCAAAAGAAGATATTGTACTAAATTCTTGGCATTCCTGATCCAAAAAAGTATCTTCTTACCTATCTATAGAAATTTCAGTACAAAAAAAGAAGGAATATACAAGTCAACTAAATCGGTAGTGGAGTGTCACTTGCTTGATCTACACAACAACGTGACATGAAGACGGGATAATTCATATTAATCTTCTTGGTGGAAAGAGCAGTCAATTGAATTAACGCAAGTGAAATGGTCAGATTGATTTTCTTGCTGACAAATTTGAACAATTAGCTTCCTGTAAAAGGAGTTGCTGATTAGTTGCCCCTTTCTCTTTATGAATATTTGGCTCAATTTCAACTTTGCATCAAACCCCAATTTATGACAATTATAGCGTTTTGTGCACATGTGAACAAAATTTAGCTTGGTAGGGATAATCTTAGAGAAGCTATTCTGTGTCTGAACAGCAGTAGGTCATCTGGCTATCATTAATAGAATCAAATCATTCATACCATGCTTTTCAGGAAGCCTTTTCTTTCCTTTTTCATCATTCTAGAACTCTCACACTACTTGTCAAAAATGATGGCATTATAAGCCCATTGATTGGCATTTCTGCCTTGAATCGGAGTATCTGTATAATCTGTCTAGAATCAAAGTGTCACACGCTGACCCTTTGCTGAAGATCAAATTGTAGGATCTAAGCTCATTGAAAAGTATAGCACATGCACACACAAATATGTATATATAGGCATATATATTTTAGGTCAATACATATTGCTCTTATATACAAGGGGTGTCTGGAAAGAAACCAAACTTTCAAAAGAGCATGCAGTCATCATCCGTGGATTGGGACACATTCACACACACACAAGCACACTGCATACATACACATAAATTCATATTAGAATGTGTGGGTCGAACACTGACCTACACGCAGGATTCAGCTTCTCCTTAATGCAAGAAACCGAGGATACTGCTGTATAAATTTTAGTTATGAGCTCACAAAAATGTCTCATAGGAGTGATGTTTCAAAAGTTTAGTTCCTTTTTGGATGCACCCAGTATTTGGATTTGCAGGGAGCTCGATATCAGAGAAATTATAACTGAAGCTGAGAAGAAGATGAAAATGCTGCAGAAAGAATTCTCTGAAGAAATCGGATCAAATGGAAAATTTAACAATACTGCACACTCAAATTAGAAATTTCAAACCAGTAACCAACCACCAGTTTCAAAATAACACCACCTGATCTTGAATGGATCAAGTTCTTTTCGATCTTTTGAAAAATAAAAATAAACCTGGTTATTGGTAAAGGAATGAGGAAAGTTTTGAAGAAAAAAAAAAAAAATCTCCATTTTTTTTTCCTAACCATGGGTTTCATGTTCAAAAAGACTTTGTTCAAATGAAACCAGAAAAGTTTGTCAGCAGTTGAGATAGACGTGGAAGGGGGAGGGGGCTGTTTATTTTCTAACTTGGTACATTTAACACTGAAATATAAGCTCCACTGAATCTGTGATAGAGAAACTTGGATTACAGACTCCAATATTCATTCAAGATTGACGAAAAGTGGCATCTACGTGTGTGTGGGTGTGTAACGTCTGAGGAGAACATCAGGCTTTCAAACATTATTTAAACATAACCACAATCATCTAAAACTGTGGAAAAGCTTTTGTTTGATATACATCAAAAACATTCACAGAACTTTTAACAGTTTAAAAGTAATATTTTCTCTGGTGTAAACTCTAAAATCACTGAACAGATCTTCAAGCTATTTAATAATATATTATATACTTTGCCATCACACAGCATTTTTTAGATTGAAAAAATTTTGATGGGTATCTTATGGTTAACAAGCAAGTTTCAAAGATTATGACTACTAATACTGAATTTGTCCCACACTTAAAGTCTCATGCTATACTAAGAAAAGATTATTCAAGACCTTCCAACACATCCATACAAATCAGGGAAAAAAAAAAAAAAAAAAATATTCATTTTCTCGGAAACTATGTACGTAAAAGTTTTGTCATTTAATTTCAGGATACCCCCCCCCCAGGTATAAAAGAAAATATTTAATAAATAATTGACGGCTGATTGTCTCATTCAAGTTGATTTAATATAAACATAGATTCATAATATCATCACTAAAATCCATTTAAAAGGCAATAAAGATTGTGTTGCAAAAATAAAAAAAACATTCACCGAGGTCCATCATTGTTACCAACAAAAGGGATGTAGGGAGCAGAAGAGAAATGTCTTCTAAAATATTCACACAAACTACCAATTTATTTTTTCACATCATTTATGTACAAATTTATTCTGTATAATAAAACAGATATTTAACCTACCCCCCCCAAACAATGCAGATATTAAACTTTGTCCAATGAGCTGGTATTATGACCAGGTGTCTGTCTACAGAAGTTCTACGAAGGCAGTTATGGGTCTTGGATGATTTGCAGTGAGCAGCGGTCCTCCTAATACCCTTGTAAACCATATGGTTAAATGATTTCGTAAAAACTATCTTTGTCTCCCAAATAATAAAAAATTCTGTTGCATCTCTTCATAGAAGAAGAAGAGACAGCCTGAACTGTTTCACTGTTTTCCCCTCTATCATTCATCTATATAAACCATGTAGATTTATTTTTTTCCAATAGTTCATTCCTACAGTTATTTCTTCATATGTGTCCCCTCCAGGATTTTTTAAAAATTCAATAAATAGAATTCTGGCTTTCCGAGATATAAATGCGAAAAAACAAAACAAAAAAAACAAACCCTCCCCCGATTCAAAACTTGAATATGAAGTCTATGTGCTAACAACGTTCATGTCTCGAAAAAAAAAAGAAAGAAAATGGATAATGGCAATGGCAGTTAGAATCTCTCAGAGTTCTTTGTTCAAGTGGAAATTATTGTTGGTTTCTCCCACTCCAGTTCCACAGATTTTAGTCTGGCAGTCACGATTCGTTGGATATTCCTCATCAAATTTAATTCCTGTAGTCACGTGGCAGGAAGCGAGGAGACAATGCCCCAAGGCCTGAAGGTGTACAAATACTTAGTAATCTATCACTTCGCAATAACAGACACGATCCAATCACATCAACAGGTTTTCTAGGCAGGAGGTACTGCCATTACACAAAGAAATAGTATAACTTGTAGAGAGGTCTAAACAAGAACTTGGAGGTTTGAAAGAATCAATTATAAAGGTGGTATTCACTTTTATTTTTGAAAATGAGAAAAATGACATAGAAACAATTCATTCACATACAAGATTTACAATTTAGTAGCTGGACCCTTGGAAATTCCATGGGTGTTGACGACTAAGATTATTGATCATCTCATGCTTGTACTCTTTGCCTGTATCTTCTCATTCTCATCCTTGTTGCATATTTTCCCAAATTCCTTTCTGTTTAACATTAATTAGTTTTTCAGTTAAAAATTGTTAACTGATTCCTATCCAGAAGGGCCATGAATTAGGCAGACACTATACTGATCTTACAGAGAAAATTGTAATGGTTATATACATGAACAAGCTGAATAATAGATCATCCAAACAGACAATTTTTTTTTTAAATTTGAAAAATAAATTACTGGAAAGCTAGGGCTAAAATTTTGGAGATAGGTTCTTGAGATACACTGACATTGGGAATAGGTCAATTGATTGAGGCTTGTACCAAGAGCAGGGAAAATCTGGATCTGTGACTTTCTCCAAGAGACATTAGTAAGGACAATCTAGATTTCAACTTGAGCAATTTCACTTTCCAAATTATACCAACAGCACTAAGTATGAATGTATAATATTCATTAATCTCACCCCCTGATAGAGCAAACCACTCATCCAATAGTGACAGCTAAAAAAGCCTTGCTTCCATCTGGTCTCGTATTTGAAAAAATATGTGATATTCTATGATTAATGATTAAAGATTTTAACAGCATATCTTGAAAATTTTGTAAAGCATCAAAAGCAAAAGACCTCCAGCAATGAAGTTTGGCCTGGTAATATCCAGTTCCATCTTCTGACCATGGAGCTATCACAAGAGGCATAGATTTAGGTTTAGAATGAAGAGTATGAAATAAACCTCACCTCACTGGCACAAGGATTGGCATACAAATAGAATCACAATATTTCCACGAATCTTCCTTTTGTATCGAGGAAGAAGGAAAGGAAAGAGAGTGCCACTAAAGAGATTGGAAGAAGATCGGACGAAGGATATTAATTTCAGAAGCAATTCTAAAGGTCATTCAATTGAAATGGTTTACACACAAGTTATGACACTTGAGATGATGACCTGTAGGCACAGTGGCAGTTAGTGAATGAACAAAATAAAAATGGAAGATGGTGAATGTGATCAGATCAGGCATGGCTGCAAGAAGAGATGACTATTGTTTTCAATACCAAGAAATCCCAAATATCAGGTTTACCAAGATACATAGCTTCCAATCAATGAATCAACCATATTGAACAACCAAAAATATTCTCTCAAACCTACATCACAGGATATTGCTTGCTTGAAATATAGTTTGTAAGAAATATTTTTTTTATCCAGAACGTTGTGTATATGTGAATTAACATAATCTTTTAAAATCTCTATAAGGGCAAATGTAGACTAGTAAAATATCATGAATGCTCAAAATACATTGAAGTATAGTAACAAAATCCTCCTTTATAGGTTTGACAGAGTAAATATTTGTTGGACTGGGGCAACTTTGGCACAAAGCTAGGTTTTGAGTACCCAGAGGAAAATTAATTCACCAGCAATGCCTACAGCTCTACAAATCGATTGTATTGGTTGAATCAACTTAGGCTACCTTATGCTTTTTTTCTTACATTGTTACTTATTTTACTACGATATTATGTTGAAGAATACATATTTGTTGGATAAAACAAATGTTGTTGCCATGTTTCAGCCGATCCACTTTATAGCCTGCTGCAGCTGTAGAATCCCTCAGGAAGAGGTGCCTTTTCTTTTTTTTTCCCTAAATTTTCATTTCTTTCATTATTTCATTTTATGAAAGTAGATGATGGATAGAAAATGGTACCTCATGTAGCAACTGTCTCAGTTCATTTTCAGCGATGCAAGCCACACAAATGATACCATTCACAGCCACCCATGTAACACAGGGAATTATAAATTATATGGATAGGGAAAGGCTCTCTCTCTGTTGTAGAAAGAACATTACACCAGGCTGAATTCCATATTGGCCTGACATGCATTTAGTTGACACTTTGACGTCTGCTGCCAGTTTTTCTTACAGATTTAACCCGAGGAAAACTGTTGAACACGAAGAATGAGCACAATTGTCTGGGCAGCTCTTGGAATGATGAGGACTTCTCAGAATTAGAGACATCATCTTCCTATATTTGATCACTTTCACTCTTTATTCTAGCCACTTGATTTTTACTTATAAAATGTTTTTAACTGAACTACAGGCACATGCTCATAGAATTCACTACCTTGTAATCAACTCTTGATACTTATGGGCTTCTTGGATTGGCACATGTACAATGAATAAGAAAGATTTGGTTATTTGAATATAAAATTAGCTTTCTAATCACCGCTACCCAACACAAGCCAGGTTCAAATATTGTTGCAGGGAATAGGTTATTCATGTGTTCTGACATTTATACATATATCACATATCTATGGGTCTGGATTTTGCCTAGCCCTAATGATTTTACCCTCAGCTCACCCACCATAATAGGGAAGATCAATTTGCAATGTAAATTTATCCTTAATTGATCCCTTAGTTTGCGTCCAACAACATTCATGCTTGTTTTTTTTTTTCTGAAAATTTGATCAATCTAATTGCCTGATTAATGATTAAGGGCTTCCTGTACATCCATCATGGAGGTGCACTGTGGTGTAGCAGGTACTGGCACTGAGCGCAGAATCAGTGAACCAAATTGAGTTGCTTAAGCTTACTTTGCACCAATTCCCTTCAGGGAAAGGCATAATCCATCTTTAGCCAGCTATGGGAAGATAGAAGGGCAGTTGAAGCCCTTTAGCCTCGTAAGGCAGTCCATCTTGGGTATGGGCAGATAGTAATGTCACCTAGTGAAATTTGCTTGTATCTTTAACTGCAATGTGGCCCTATGCTCCACAGTAGTCTACAGGGAAAAATGCAGACACCGAACACACACACAGACAAAAAAGAAATAAACAATGGATGTGAATTTACTGTTTGTTTCTTTGTTTAAAATTACTAGATTCATTAAATCATGGCTAGTACCCCATTCTAATTCATAATTCTTTTCTATCCTCACAAAACAAGACTTATTTTTTTCGTAGTCCTTTTATATGTATGTGAGCAGGTAAGATACAACTTTATTTTAGGGTTTAGAACAAAATCTTGACAAATTATTTTCAACAAATAATGCATCAAACCAAACAGAGAAAAATTTTCCAACCAATTTAAAAATCTAGCCTATTTCACTTATCATCAGTGAAGGGATTTTGTATTGGTGAGGAAAAATCTTATTGCATTCAGAGAAATGATAAACGTGGCTGGTATTTTCGCTCAAATGAGGCCTACAACCAAATATTTCAGAGTTATGAAGTTTTCATGGCAAATATGTGAACAGTTTGTGATGAAAATTTCAATAATGTTAAGACATTTGTCAGCAGTGTTTGCTCAAGAGTCGACGGGACGAATTCATATCAACCACTTGGGACAAATTTCTAATCAATTGGATGTCAGACAACCATCTAATATGAAAAACTGGCGTCCTGAATCTGCTGAGTACAATGGCCAATGAACCTCCAAGAATCAAATTTTTTAAAAAGAAAAAACTCCTCATTTAACATTTAAATTTCAGCGTATAAAATGAACATTATATATATATATATATATATATATATATAATCCCAACAAAAGAAAATTCACTCATATTAATGTATGATATTAAAGTATGTGCAAAACAAAAAAGAAACAATGATTGAAATTACATAAATTGCATCAACAGATTTTTGGAAATAAGTGACTGAAGGGACACAAGAAGTTTTCTTGAATAAATTATTTAATGTGTTTAGTGTTCAGAGCTGTAAAGATTTCCAGACCATATATCATATATACTAATAGATAAGTTACTTCTGTATTGGATTTACAATATTTTGCAATTTATTTAAATAACAGAAAATGCTTGGCTACATTAGTTACTGGAAAAGTACAAGACTTTTGGTCTCTGAAGACACAAGTGGACACCAGGAAGAACATTCGGTAAAATAAAGTCAGTCAACGAAAACTACACTATGATCATTTTATTTTTTTTTCTTTGAAAACATGCATTTAATAAGAATGTAGGAAAGTAGCAGACATTCACAGAAGTAACATGAAAACATCATGTAGCTGTAATTTGTACTTGGTAAAATCCAAAAATACACACACAAAATGAAACAACCCAGAAAGAATGTTTCAATGCTGATGAATATAACAAAAGAATTTGAAAAAATGTGGCAATCTTTACATTGAAAAAAAAAAAAAAAAAAAAGTCTTTATCAAGACACTTCTATTTAAGTTCCCTTATTGCAATCTTACAGTTCGAAAAAAGATGCTTACAATAGGAAACAAAATGGTGGAGATTTTAATAAAAGATGAAGTGGTCCATGTGTAATGGCTAGAACCTGCTTTCTTTCAAGATATATTGGCTGTCAATCAGGAAAAGGGAAAAAAAAAATGATACATACACAAGACAAAAAAGCAAGCAAAACCAAGATAGCTGCAGAGACATTTTAATGGCACCAAGTCTTTTTTTGGAACTTTCAATCGATCTGAAAATTCTCCGGCTAATCTTCCATTTTGAATAAAGTTTTGAACTGTACAAAGCAAAATGAAATCATCAATTCTTGCTTCTATAAAAAGAGATGAATATGATCGAAAGAGAACGGAGTTAAGAAAATAGAGAGAGAGAAGGGGGAGAGAGAGAAAGGGATGCTAATAAGAATCTTATTCCCAATCCTAAATATATATCAAGAACCAATGTTACTCTGATTTAAAAGCAGAATTCTAAAAGCAACAAAACACAAGTTACCCACTAAGAGCCTGGGTAGAGAGGTTATCAATACATCGGCTGCGACTCAAGTGCTTTTGAAATTTCAATTTGTTTTTTGTACAGAAGAAACAGATTGATTCAAACGAGAAGGCAAGTTAACACTTTGGTGACTACATGGCCATGACTTTCTGATAACACTCATATTGGTCCTCAATCACTCTTGAGGAATTCACTTGGTACATACAGAAGCCACCACTTATTCTGATCTTTTGTGACAGGGTCTTTTATATTGCAATAACATGGATGATAACATTAAGCAAAGGATTTAAAAATTATTTACACCTATTGATGTAGATTTAAATTTGGTATTATTGATCTATTGTTAGATCATCAAATTCATTGTTAACTTTACATTATGAAAAAAATAAAAAGAAAAAAATGATTAATATGAATTTTTCCAATAATTTATCTTAAATTAAGTGTTAACGATTGGCCAATATAAATATCAATAACCATTTGATAACATCATCTGATAATGATGAACAGCTTCCTCTATAACAACTTTCCAACATAAGAGCATTATTGTCCATCCATAATCAAAAGATGGTGAGAATTCATTTCTATCTGATTATTCTTCAGTTAACATTTTGAGAACAGGACTATAAAAATGTGAACATATTTGTGCAAATAAATGTTGAAAAATAAAATTTTTGTGCCATACAACATTCTCATGTTGGTTGACACTATCTATTCATTAATCAAAGGTTCTCTATTTTTCTAACACTGCCTGCATGTCAAAAAGGAAGGTGACAGCTTGCAAAATAGTAACTTGGATGGTCAGGATTAAATTGATTGATCTCCCATAAGCAGGATAATTATGAAATTAATTCATCTTCTCTTATTAACAATATATAATCTAATCACTTTAGCTCCACAAATGGCCCACCTGACCAACCAGTCAGTGGGTAAGAAATTGTTTTCTTTTTACTCCTCTGTGTATAAGTATGTGTGTGTGTGTGTGTGTGTCTCAAGGTACTCCTGGTCACATTTTGGAGGCTACAACCTTGAAAATTGCATGAGTACACCACTAAGCAACATTAAAAATCTTTAATCATTTTTTTCCCAAAGTTCTTCTTTCAGTTTTCATGGTCATTTCGGACCAACAATGCCCAAATCTTGAGCTGGTATTTAAAAAAAATTTTTTTAAAAGATAATTCTAATTAAAAGACCAATTATTTTGGATTATCAGTTCTGGGCTATGGTGATTCATTCACACAAGGCATGGGTATAATCAACATGCATTTTAATGAGGCAATTTTTCTAGACAACAACATATTGAACAAGATAAGTTTAGAGTCTGGAAAAACACGAGATCTCTAAAATTCCTCTTTATACAGAGATCTCTAAAATCTGCAGTCGGATATAAACACAGACCGACATTTGGAACCCTTTAGCCCTGTGAGGCAGTCCATCATGGACATCGGGCTAGCACCCCTGCCCCATGAAAACCTACAATTGCTACAAACAATGCTCAGGTGTCCACTGATCATAAGAGAAATCAAGAAAAATCAATTGCCCTGTTTTGTATGACACAAAAGCAACTGAATTTAGCAGGTACAAATATAAATTCTCTATACTTTTAAAATATTATCAAAAAGTTGAAGCAGGTGGGGGAGAGGATGGAGTCCATTTGTTCTTGAAAGGAAATAAAACTTCCTTTACGGAGAGAAGGCAATGGAGTTGAAATAAAAGCCATCAGCTATAGTTGACTATATCTGGGACATAAAGACTTCTGTTATCAATGGAAGTAAATGTCATCCATGGGGGTGAAAAACTGTTTTTATATTTACAGCACCATATCTCATAAATTAATCAAGGGTTTTGAATTTTTCTTCAAGAGAAAAAAATGTAATTGGAATTTTGTGGTGCGTGGGGGAGGGGGGTGCAATGATATTTCAAAAAGAGAAAATAATACAAATGTTCTATTTTATCTTCTCTACATTGTTCAAGTTCAACAGGAGAAGAAACTTTGGAATTTCAGAAAATAAAAATAAAACTGTCTTTCTAAGTCAATAATACAAAAGGGAATTAAATTTTTAGCCAAATCAGAGCTTGGCTGTCCATTCATAAGTAAAAGTTGTCTGTAAGCTGAATGTTCTTAACCCTGGGATTTACTGTATGATATATATATATATATATATATATATATATATATATATATATCAATCAATATCAATCACCAGTTAGAGCATGTGTATCCCTGTAGACTGAAATCCATTTATATACAAACCTATTAAAATATGAGCTTGCATATACACACTAGAAAAGAGACATCAGGTTAGTTTTGATTAGTCAAAAATACCAGACATAAAAATGTGTGTGTGTATTATATATATATATATATGAATGTATGATATTATTCGAAAGTTTGCCTTTCCTTATGGCTGTTTATCTCAATGGTAAGAGCAATGGCTACCTAATCATTGCAGGTTTGATTCCTGCAGCAGCCCTATTTTCCTTTGATTGTTTATTTCCATTTACACAGTCTAGGCTGAATGATTCCTTCTCCTTATAACAACTGGAGGTAATTTCAAATAGAGTTTAAAATAAAACAATGGCTTTTCAACTATTCCGTTGGATCATACATCCATTTCTTAATACACACACACACATATATATATATATATATATATATATATATATATATATATATATGCACATGCATACACATACTTTTTTAGCGGCAAACCCACTTATGCAAACTGATCAGTGTAACTTGGCAAAGCAAACATTTTTTTCCTCCCGGTAACTTGTATAATCATGAGGGATTCTATGTTCAGATATTCCTGTTTATATGAGAAATGAATGCATGTCACATTTTTGGTGGAGTCAATCTGCTTTCGTGTGTTCCAGACTGTTTTCTCATGACAGAAGATGCAATTGAATGCTGTGATGATGATGCTTGGCAAATGAGGAAATGGATGGAGGATGTGCATCAATAGGCGAATAAAAGGTGACTAATGGTAGCCCCAAGTATATTACGCAAAGAAAAGAAAAGATAGAAAGATAAAGAAAAAAAAGAAAAAAAAAAGAAAAAAAAAGAGGACATTCACAATCCAAGCAATGCATTTTAGCTGATTTGGTTCAAAGTGAGAAAGCCAAGCAGAGCCAAGACAAGGTGAATATTTTTTCTGATAAGCTTATGATCGATCTGAAGCTGGAACATCTTGAGAATTTGTGGACAATTCTACGCAAGTAGTCTTGCATTCCTATATTGAATCTTTGTTATTCCAAAGTAAATAGCAAAATGGTTTCTTTATCATTTCAGAGTCTCCCCTTTCTTATCTTGTGACTTGAAATCAAACTGTGTCTTCTAACTTACAAATGGTTTCAGTTTTAAGGCTTTGCTTGTGAAAAAATCATTCAAATGTTGTTCAACAATTCCAAATATGTGCCATTACATTTATTTGTTAACATGAAGTAATTCATGCAAGTACATTTCAATTTATTCCATGAGGCCAGCCAATTAAGTACAGTTTGGTTTTCAAGCCAATTTCGGCTCAAAGCTGTATTCATAGAATATCAAATGAGCTCAAATATTTTTCCTATAAAAACCTTTTTATAAACTGAAAAGCTATGCAGCAATCACAATTAATATATACATAGGAAAATATTTTGAGCATTCCCAGACCCCCCCCCCAATGGTGATGATGGTATGTTAGACTGAGTCGTCAAAGGAGACAGGGGTGTAGAGAGTATGTGCTGCTGCTGCTGCTTCTATTATGGTATATTTCCAGTAAACAAAATTTCAGCATATTGAAATGAAAAAATTGAAACGGAGACATGACTTCTGAAGGAAACATGAAAAAAGGTACAGAAGGAGAAAAAAAACCTGCAAGATGAAAATCTAATGAATATTGTACACAAAGTAAAATAAGGTTTGAAAACAAAACAGAATCCTTTCTGAATGAAAATCTCATAATTATGATTATACGCAAAATGAAAACAAATTCCCAATGTAATCTTTAACTGTGTAAGCCTTGATGCAAAATAAAATTCTCATGAAATCATCAGATGTGACAAGTCTATTGAATCACTTGAAAAACACATAACCTGGTGATAACACAGAGAAATGAATCCGAACGCTAGCAGAGCAAGAAGAAACAGAAAACAAAGACAACAAATTTTAATCTGAAAATAATGTAGTTGCAAATGGCAGATAGTAAAATAGAATCGGCATAAAGCGAGTGCTGCAGAGGCGCTTCCTGACAGCTACTAAGAAATGGATGGTGCCGTTTTGGTTTGTTCAATAATGGCTCAGGTAAGAATGATTAATATATAGGGTGCTGACAGGAGGGGGAGGGGGGGCAAAGGGAGACAGAGACAGAGAGAAGGGACTCATGAAGGAGTTTATAAATGGAAGAACCAAATTCTAGATCACCACGATTGAAATTTACTATATGCATGTTTACACAGACATATACAGACATTTTTAAATGTATACAAATGTACTTATATACATACATTTATGATCACATGTGTCCCCAATACCCCCAACCCCATGGATAACCATGGCAAGTGGTAGAATTACATCAACACATCTTTCTTTAATCTCAGAGGAATATCATGTCTGTGTATTAAAAAAAAAAAGGAGTGAAAATTAGAGGCTAACCTCAGGCAGTTTGATTTTTTTCCGAAGAATTTTTGCGGTCAATCATTACTCATACGAAATAACTTATAAAGTGTAGCTTAGTTTTGGCATAAAGCCAGAAGTATGAGGCACTCGGTGAGGATCAACTTCAATACTCAATAGCAAGAATCAACAATACTAACTTGCTAACCATTAGCCCCACAGAATGTAGACGTAAGGATGAAAGAAGTCATATTGCAGAGGTGTTTTTTATTCTCTCTACAGGTGCGTTATTTTTGCAAGTACTGGTATGAAGGAGTTGATTTTAGATTTGTTTATGGGAAAACAGGTTTTCATGATAAACAGAAGCCTTTAAAGACAGAAGCAGACATTATATAGAAACTAGAGATGAAACTAATACAACCAATGGATGAAGCCAAGCATCATAGTTTCAATAGAAGAGTGACTTATACCAAAGTTATGTTCTATGCTTTGAACTGTTATTCCTTTTCTTTCATCACAACCATTCGTCTAACGTCTGCTGATAACGCTTGGAATATAAAAAGCAAAACTAATTTCCATTCTTCCTCATAACAGTAGACTGCAATTACCTTCTATATTTTGAAAACAATTATACCTAGTGAATAATGTCTTCCAAGTAACTCCCTCACCTTTGTTGGTTTTATTCCAATGTTTTAGCTGGTTGAAGTTATTAAGTCTCACAATTTTACATATTGTATTTCTAATGGCATCATCACGACTAATAATAAGGATACTACTCCTACCGAAGATATTTAAAAAAAAAACATTTCTAGTGCTATTTTATTTTCGTATTAATAATATAATGACTGATACTTATGTTTTTGCCAAAAACCTTGTTATTACTTCTTTATAGTATGATTGAAATCATTATGTCTACATATAGCTTAAAAACAGAATGAAAATTCAAATTTCAACAGAGCCCCCCCCCCACACACACCCGCCAGAAAAAAAAAAAAAAAAAAAAAAGGTTGAAGTGTTGGAATTGTCTAAAGCTAATTTGGTAAAAATCTTCTCCAAGGTCCTATTAGTACACATAGAAAATTTCATGGAAATATATTGTTTGGTTCCTGAGTTATTGCTAATAGAGATGGATGGATAGACACTTGTTAGATTATATTAAAAGATAAATATGAGAACAGCCAGACAAAAACCAAAGAACCAATTTAGAATGACTTTACATTGTAAATTGGACCTCTCACTATGTACACACACACACACTCACAAATCCCAATAATTTGAAAAAAAAAAAAAAAAAATTTTTTTTCATATCAGACATCAATGTAAATATAAGTTTGTAAAAAAAATAGTGTTTAATCAGGATTCTAAAAAAATTTCTTTCCCAAATCCCAATAAGAGTTTATTCTCTCAAATTTAGGGAATAAAAAAAAAAAAAAAAAAAAAAAAAAGCTTCAACAAATTCTGATGAGAGCTGCAGATATAACATATTCATCTGAGAATTTATTGATTTCAATCAGTTTCAAGAAAAGAGAAGAACAGAGTGAAAAGGACAAATGGTACGGGAATCCTAGAAACGGAATTTCCCTCAGCACTCATATTCTAACCCCACCAGAAATTTTGTTTTTGTAAATAGAAATACTGTATTTCGAAGTAACCCCTCACTCCCCAAAACAAGTCTAAAAAAATTCACCCTGTGTTCTATAGGCCAAAAATAACATTTTTCATAAGCCTATTCTAACCCCAGAGGAAAGTAACCTATACTAAATAATCATCTGAACTTGTACATATATGATCTCCTGAATGCAGTGTATTAATTAAACTTGGTGTGCAAATTTGAATTAACAAAAGCCAGATCGATAAAAATAAACGAGAATCAAAAAATGTATTCATGTACTGGTACACTACAGTAGATTAGTCAATGAACCAAGAGTAATTTACCTGTTGTAAACTTACCTAGTTTCTAAATTGCAAGAGAGAAAGAAATACAGACTATACAAATGGACAACAGGATCTACGTGTTGCTGAGAAACAAAAAAAACCATTTATACTTGAAAAGCACAAAAGTGTTTTTATTTTCTAGAAATCCAGTCTTGTTTATAATTTGGAATATTTATGTGTGTCCGTGTATATAAAATGATAGGTGAAAAGAAAGGTATACAACCATGCATCCTCCCGATAGTCACCTATGGAGCAGAAACACAGAATCTGACCAAACAATTTACCTTCAAAGTGATAACTTTGCGATGTGCACAGGAGAAAATCATGCTCAACATTACAGAAAGAGATCACATGACTGTACAAGATAATAGAGGAAAAACAGGAGTCTGAGATATCATAGAATCCATTAGCAAACTCCAGTGACAATGGGCTGGTCACGTTATAAGAATGTCACACAACTGCCGGATATCGAAAATCACATGCAAAACCATTGCCAACAAAATATAAGATGGCATGATGAACTAAATAAGTTCAGAAAGTACTGGCTCCACAATGTCCATGAAGGTTCATGTCCTATGACAGACACTAAGAGAATGATGATGATGTAAAAGATAAAGTGTGTGCATGCGTGTGCAATAAAATGTGTAAGAGTTTGTTTCCTACAGACTATGATTTTATCCCCAAGAAACAATGGCAGATTTTGGTCAAAATAAGACAATTATTCTCTCTCTTAATCACACCAATTCTAATAGTTCTGACTAAAAATATTTAGTTCTTATCTAAATTTAGTCAGATGGTGAATTGTGATCATTGCACATAGTCTGTTCAGACTATTTCCCCATTTGACAACATTCCAGTACACAAGAGACATCTGAGGAGGGCCAAAGGTTACTGGTCTGAAATGTTGTGAAAAAAAAAACAAAACAAAGATTAGGAAATGAGTCGGTACAAACAACATACAATGAAAAATAATCAATATGCTAAATCCCAACATGAAGAAAGACAACCTAGATGGATGAACCACTGATGATTTCTCAAAGGACTATGATTATTTAGAAAAAAAAAAAAAGACAAAATTTTTTTAATTAGGTTTTGTGTCCAAAAAACAGGGGCATAGGGTAAGGGTAAGGAAAAGAAGCACCAGAGGACCAACAAAACTTGGCTGAATGATAGGTGCGGAAAGATCAGAGAATGGCTGTAAGAAAAATGGTCAAACAATAAAGAAGGTGGCTGTGATTTATAAGAAAATAAGTTAATCATTTGAAGTAGACAAGATGAAGTTTGAAACAAATATTGGGTTGAAAAGATCTAAAGCATAACATATGTATGTCGGTAAAAACAGGGTGCCAGGAGGAGTTGGGTGGAAGAGATCGACTAGATATTGGAATTGGCTAATGCAATGGAGAATTGCTGAGGATTCAAAATTTATGTAATTAGGAAAAGGAGGAGGAAGGGAAGAGAATGAAGAAGAGGAGGAAGGGAAGAGAATGAAGAAGAGGAGGAAGGGAAGAGAATGAAGAAGAGGAGGAAGGGAAGAGGAGGAAGAGAAGAGAATGAAGAAGAGGAGGATAAAGGTAAGAGAATGAAGAAGAGGAGGAGGAGGAAGGCAAGAGAATGAAGAAGAGGAGGAGGAAGGCAAGAGAATGAAGAGGAGGAGGAAGGCAAGAGAATGAAGAAGAGGAGGAGGAGGAAGGCAAGAGAATGAAGAAGAGAAGGAGGAAGGCGAGAGAATAAAGAAGAGGAAAGCAGTATTTTGTAGATCTGGTTCCTGACTCATTATTTGACCAATTGGTTATTCAAAAATAAATTGTGATAAATAGGATTGAAGGGATTTATAGATTGGGCAGTCTTCTGCCATGGTCAGCTGCTTAGTCAGATTGGAAAAGAAATAAAGCAACATTTCTTCAAGACAACCCACTTTTGAAATGAGCATAACATCACAGAAGATCTTAATCCGTATCATCATTTAACACTAATTGAGATACAAGCTCATTCATAAGGTTGTCACAGACGATTTTTGAATAGTAAGATGAATGATGATATAAATGACAGAAAACAATGATTATTTAATCAAAACTTGAAGCAACAACCTTCACCCAGTGACCATCGACTGATATTTTACTACCTCTATGGAATCCTTTAGGTTTAGTAATCAGTAATTCAGTAAAAGCACAAATTATGGCTTTCTCTACAATCAAACCTTTTATAACAAATACAAAGAAGTTCAAAAGAAGCATTATGTTCCATTTTGAAGTTGTACTTAGAAATTAGTCCAACTTTTTAAAACCTCCAATAATGAAGCATTACTTCTTCATCTACATTGAATCTGAATAAATGTAATTATATTAATAAATCTTTCATTTTATGATTATTCTCCATGATGTAGAACAATTAAAAAAAAAAAAAATAAATAAATAAACCCATACAATCAAAGACTAACAAACTAACATTACCATGGGCTTTGGCAAAGATACCTAGGCATTTCCTCTGATCCAAGATAAGAATCATTTTGCAGGCTTCCTGGACGATCTGATCTTGACCATTTTTCAAGTGTGACCAATCTCTGTACTAACTTTGCCCATTTCAGTTCACTGATGTTGAGGCATTTCATGTACGCACATCAACATAGCTACCCAACAATATCTCACCACGTGTTCCAAACATGTATACACCTCTAACTCTCATGAATTAAATGGCAATGCTTTCTACTATCCGAATCACTACGATCTCTCCCAACTCTTTTTACTTTGGGGAAACATGCATGGATTAAACTATGTGTCTGTCTGTAGTTGACAACAAAGCTCCCATCTTTTGCTATCTCTTTCCATCTTATGATCAATTGTCTTAATGTTATTATTATATGTATTTCATTTACATTCCTCATTTGTCATTAACGTTCCTGTATTAGAAGTACATTTTATTTGTCCATCCAAATACTTGAATGTGTTCTTTCTACTTTTTTTACTTACATTCCTACTCAGCATGCATGTTCTCTATACATCTATTTTCCGTCAACAACTTTTCCACTGACACCCATGTGGGCCCACTAATACAGTGAGTGCCTAGTCTTTGATGAGAATTACTAGACCTATCTAGAACCATACTATCAACAAAACATTCATTAGGATATATCCAACAACTGTATTAGATAGCATATAAGCCCCCCCCCCCAACTCAGCCAAGATGTTTTATTTTTCAGCCATTTTGCTGGTCCAAAGCCTGGGTAAAAAAAAGAGGGTTGGGTGTAGGGGCTAGCAAGTCCATCCCATAAGACCTACATGCTAATGAAACCAGTGCAACATCAACACAGCAATTGAATCAGCAAGACTTGATCAGGAGGATTTCTTTTCAGAAGAGATCATGTATGTATTCTGGTGAAATCCTGCGGAAAGATAATTTACCGAACAACTTTCATATGACAAAGAAGAGGGTTGATTGTAGGGCTAGTGATTCCATCTGATAAAACATACATGCTACTGAAACCGTAACAGCATCAAATCAGCAAAAGCCTGGTCAGGAAGATTCCTCTTTAGAGTGGATCATGACATGTTGGTGAAAGCCTGTAAAAAGCCAATTCATCAAACAATCTTGTAATGACAAAAGCAAAAACCAGGATATGGAGCAGGACCTGTTTGACAGCAGGAAATCAGTTAAAATAGCAAGTGAAGGACTAGAATTCACTGGGGAAGAGATGAGTTGTAAAGCCGAAGAGGATTTAGAGAAAATCAGTCAAGAGTATGGCAAAAGCCGTTGGATAGAGATGGGCCTAGGAGAAGGGAGTTGCCAAGAACCAAGTCTTGCTAGGATGGTGTGGTAACAACCCTCTGCACCAGAATAAGTCCGCAGGAATAAACAAAAACAAACAAGACCCGCCCCTTCATTTCAGCTTGTAATGTTCAGATAACGACAGATTTCTTTGAATTCATCTCACCCAGTTTTTCAAATTCCTGAAGTTCAGGCTAATGTGATGCAGGTCAACGCAGGTTACCTTAAGTTCTTGAGCTATATTTTGGGAAAAAAGGGAGGTCTTCAAATCTAAGATTTTGGAAATGAAATTTATAAAAATCAACAAACTGAAGTATTAGATATTTTAACTCCTTCATGATTTTTGAAACATCCTGTAAATTTTAGTAATAATTCATTTGCTTGGGATAATCAAGAAAATCTTAGTCTAAATATGATTATCTAAAAAATGATTGTGTGTTCTGGTGGCTATAAAGAAATTACAGTATTGTCAAGATTTAGAGCTGATAGCATTATGAGAAATTGATTGATAATGTCTATTTCTTTCTCGATCAATAATGTGGAAATGTCATCACTCAGAAAAATAAAAAAACCCAACAAAACACCAGTTTTTCTTGGGTGGGGGGTGGGGGGGTCTGATTCACGTTTCAATACAAGACAATTCTAAACTATTACTCTTCCACCATTATTCATCTCTACTTACTTTCAAGCTAAAACCACAATTTTCTTTCAACTATTTACTTATATGATGAACAGTGTAACTTTTTCTGTTTCTCTTTCCATAATGGTCTCTTCTACTTCAAGGTAACAATTTTGCTGATAAAAATATCTCCTACACATCATTTGGAACAATGAACTCTTTTACTGAAATTAGTAGTCATCTCATCAAAATTCAAATATATCCATGACTTTTTTCATAGAGATTTTTTAGTTTTATAATATCAGTTCTGGGGGGAAAAAAATTATCAGTCTTTACCAAGCACAAATTTACAAAACATCAATCTCAAAAAACTGAAAATTGAAATGTTTATTACTAAATCAAGTTCAGCTTTCAAAATTAGAATAAGTTGACTTTCGATCATAATTTAATCTTCAGTCACCAGTTGTATTCATTATCCCCACTCTAATTAAACAGAGGAATAATCAGGAAAATTCATTAGAAGAATGTTCATTAATTAAATCAATTAAAACATACAAAAGTAACGAAAGAAAAAAACAAAACAAAACAAGTGAATGAAGTTTTATTATAAATCAGTGTCATGAGGAAAAGTTTCAAGAACAAAGATCACAGTAAAATTTTCCAAAGTTGATGATGGTTAACCCTGGGGGCGATACGTGGCTCTAAAAAGGATTCAATTAAAATGAATGGGGAGTTGTTTTTTTTTACTAAGTTAGGACTTTAATTAATTTGAAAAGACAAAAAAAAAAAAATCTTTATTAGTGCCTGGAAGGGAAATTATCTCAAGTATTTTATTGAAGCTGAAGAAGGAAAAAAAAACTGACAAAGCCAACAAACTTGGAATGAACCTCATTACATCAAATATGAACAGATGAGACTAGTTTTTATCTTGCCTTGAGCAAAGTTCGGCACATTTTTGCACATCACCACATCTTGTGCTAAACAATTTTATTGAAGGCGTTTCTTTCTTTTTATAATATACTCCATTAGTGAATGTTTTCTATTCAAAACTTTCCAGGGTATAATATTTTAACAGAATATGATTGCACAGTATTTCCTAATATTTTGAGAAAACTCATTGAGAATTAAACTCATCATACTTGTTATTTTTGTTGTTGCCGCAACGTTTCAGCCGGTTAATTCTACAGCTTTCTTCATGCGCACTATCTATATATAAAAAGAGGGACTATTTCTCTCCTAGTGTCAAATAAAAAACTGATGGCAAAAAAATTTCTTCCAGTCAGCAGCAATGCTTGTAACATAGGCTGGAGATGGTCTGTTTCACAAGAGACCTATCTTTAAGTAGATTCAGCTAGAGACAATTTTAGAAAACAATCATAGGTTCCAACTCCACCCAATTCCTCCAGATTACTATTTCATCAAAAAACTCATCAGAAAGTCCAAGTGGGTCAGCCCCTGTAGGTCACAAAGATCATGAATGAAAAAGTATCAAGTATTTTTTCACGAGATGAAACGCCATGGTCTCAAAGGTTCAAGAAATGAATTTAATTGGCCCCGACAATGAATAATTCATTTTTAAAGGAACAAGAAAAAATAAATGACCTTACTGGTCAGGACAGATGGGTGAGGTCAATATTACATGACACTTAATATCCAGACTGTTCTCTGGGTCTTCTCAGTAATAAACTAGTAAGAGAAAAACAAATAACTATATTAAAAAACAAAACTGACAAATACAAAAAAATTCATTTGATTCTAACTAAAGGCACACTGGAATTATTTAGAGTCAGTCTGATTGGCTCAACTGGTCAAGATGGGTAAGAAATTGTAGGAGAAAATTTGATAATTTTAACCCTTAGACATTCGTTTTGATTCAACCTTGTTTAGCAAATTTCAAAGATGAGAATAACTCCTCAAAACATGTTTGTACTTAATGAATATTCAAGTTGTAAGCATGGATTCTTACTGGTTATATATATATATATATATATATATATATATATATATATATATATATATATATATATATATATATATATATATATATATGTATATTGATCTTTATTCATATCACATGGATGTGTAAAGTAGCAGATTGCTTACATTCGATTTGTACTAATGTCCATGAGAAAGGCATGAATGTAATTCTTCCTGCACTCAGCACCATCATTAGATACCTAGATAAAATATCACATAACTGGCATGCCACAACAGTTGATGGAGTAGAGTGTGGGTGAGAACTTGAGCAAATCATTCTCCCATGGCTGTATATTTGCATTATCCTGATAAGAGTACCATTCACACTGTACTGAGGAGGATGTAAATGCACATTGAAATATCAATATGATCTTTGTTGACTGATCAAATATTGATTTCACAAAAACAAGATTTTCCGAGTTACACTCATCCTTTCTTCATCAATCACACTTCAAGAAAAAGCATTTCTGCAGTCCAGACGAAATCCTGTTGTTCAAGAGTATGACTATCCTCAATGTGGTTACACTCAGAATATTTCAATCAATACAGTTTCTAAAAAGCTTTCATTCTGGCCAATACAAAGGAGGAATATACTAAAAAATTGATATTAAGAGGATACATGTTTTTTATCTCAAGAAAAAAAGGAGAAAAAAACAATCCCATAATGTAAACATGAATTAATTATACCGAATTGCAATATTATTCACCAAGACATAGTAATTCAACAGATATCAAGAAGAATTTTTGGTAAGATTAGATTTTAGCAGACTGTTTTAGCCATTGAAAAGAATTGTACTATTTATGCCTTTTGTTGTCAGTCAATTCTTTTGAAGCCCACAACATAAACATGGAAGTTACCAATTCAAATATTTATGACAAGGGAAGAGAATAAATGAAAAAGCAGTTTTATAACACACCCCTAAATCAAAATGACAAATTCTATATATTTCAAGTCTCTAAAGAAAAGTGCAATACAGTGTGTCCACAAAGTTATATCTATTTTTGTATTAATGTGTAGTGAAATTGATAGAAACTTTCTGGACATCCTATATATCTCTTAAGTTTTAAATTGAAATTCCAAGGCATGACAAGAGAAGGACAACAAGAATTTCTTGGGGTTAAAAGTTGTCAGAGATGTAGATAGGGGTATCTAACTCCTTGATATTTCTATAAATGGACCAGACGAGGTGGGGAGCAATTTAATCTGAACTGCATCATTGAAGGTAAAGGAAAAGAAGGAATGAAAAAAAAAAAAAAACTAAATCTGATAAATTTTATTTTCATAAATCCATTTATCTCATTGATTTTGCCTAAATCAGACGGTCAGTCTCAAAGATAGGTGAAAATATAGAATAAAGAGTTATAAAAAAAAAAAGAAATAATTTTCAGTTGATTTATAATTACTATGATGATTTAGATTTTGGTAAAGGAATAAAACTTTACAAAACATCTGTCATCTACCTTTGTTTTGCAATGGCCTCGAAGGAATAGAAGTTTGGAGCACATATGGCTGTTTTCCTTTGTTTCAAAATGCGTCAAAGTTAAGATCACTCAAATATGGGTGTGTTTATTCATTCACATAATATTTCTATCTTAGGGACAAAAGCTCAGGTGTTTCCAAATGTAAGTACTATTCAGAAATTGAACATCTCAAAGGATTTTAAAGAATATATACAATTAAGTCGTCATTGGTATGTAGCTTCATGAGATGAAAATCACACAAGTGATTAACATAATTATACTAGTGAGGACAGCCTGAACAGTGGTACTTATGGCCCTTGGATTGGGCTATTTAGAAAAAATTCAAACAAAAATGGTAAGTATTGATAGATAAAAAAACAGGATAGAATATATCTACAATTCTAGGACTGTTTGATCACTTTACTACAAGTTACCTGATTGATTAATTTAATGAATACCTGGAAAACATTTTTTCTTTTTGTTATTCTAATTCTGAAATCTTTTACTATACCATATGTATGTTCATGGTAAACCAATCAGATTTGGTTTACTTTTTAGCCTTCAAGACTCCGAGAACAGATATCCTGATGTTTCGATGACAGCTGAGATATATATACCATATATCACTAAAGAATCTACCGAGACGTTCTAATACAAACACTTAACACCTTCATAGATTAGTACTGAAAGAGATCGATAGAGATGGAAACAAATAAATACAGAGAATTAATCATTAATGTGCGGAGATTTCCAATAGATGTTATAAATGGCAACATTGCAAAGTTTTCATCCTGTAATTGGATGGACACATTTGCTCTCTTTCTTACTTCTAACCAAACTTCGAATCAGATAGAGATTAATTCAGACATATATCTTCAAATAAGTAAGAGTTATCTAATACACAAACAGAAATATTAAGATCTAACAAATCAGATAGAAGCAAAAACATACACACACATATTATATATATATATATATATATATATACACACACACACATGTACATAAATATACATATACACACACACACATGTACATAAATATACATATACACACACACACGTACATAAATATATATTTATACACACACACACGTACATAAATATATATTTATACACACACACACATGTACATAAATATATATTTATACACACAAACACATGTACATAAATATATATATATATACACACACACACCTACATAAATATATATATACACACATGTACATAGATATATATATATACACACACATGTACATAAATATATACATATATACACACACACATACATTTATACACACATATATATATATATATATATATATATATATATATATATATATATATATATATATATATATATATACTGTATGAATCAGGGATGCAAAATAATATATGATATAATGTAATTTCCAATGTATGATGGGTTTATTTCATAATTTTCGGTACATTCAACTGAAAATGTCAAGTTGGTTTAGAGTAGAGCTTGAAATATACTAGAATGGGGATTCGCTACACAAACACGTTAATGTTTCTGCCCTGTCTGTGCTTTTTCTGGTGAATCATTAGGTATATATCAAGATTCCACTTATGGAAATTTTGGAAAACTTTTTGTAGGTGCGTCAAGGTTGAAGAGTTTTTCTTTTGTTTTATTTGATTTGATTTGTTGATTGATTTTTCTATTTTTATCTTAGATTTATTTTCAGTCCTAGGATCTCTTTTATATAACCTTTGTGGTTTGCGTGATTATCTTGGGTTTTGTTTACTTACTCTCATTAAAAGTTGATTAGGTATTTTTTTTTAGATGGCTTTGTGAATAAAATATCTACGTTAGTTATTATTAGTGCATCTATGTTAATTATTGAGTTATATTTGTTAGACGAAATTAAGAGTGGTACCGGCATTTTAGCGCTATTTCATTTTTTTATTTAATAAATCTGTTTTTATGTTTTTTTTCTGCTTTATTGGCAGAACTAAGAATCTCAAATTCCTCATTTAGGCATAAGTGGCATGGAGTTTCAATATTTTGGCAAATGTGTTTTAATATTTTCCATTTCACAGTTGGTTTAAAATTGTTATCGTGCATCCTCCAGTAATTTGTGGACAATGATGTACTATTTTTATATTTTTCATTGGTAAAAGATGATGTAAAGTTGGCTGATCCAAGTTTTAAGGGTGTTTTTGATATTCCTACATGATATTTCACTCCTAAGGGTTTCTCTTGGGTTGATATTTTGGCTTGGTATATGATATTTGATTTGAGACATTTGTTTTGCAGAGGGCATCTATTTTTGTTTGTACTATCGCAGTCTTTTGTATTTATGTTTTCTCTGTTGGTATTCATTCTCATTACTCCAGTTATGTTTTCGTGATGAGTGTATCAAAATTTTCAGAGCAACTAAAGACAATTTTCAATTGGTTCCCGTTAGATATTTCACTAAGTTGGTTGCAGGTGTGTGTGTGCGTGTATAGGTATTTTTCGAATAATTGGATGGATGTTTTACCTGAATTATACCCAAGTCTAATACAAGTAAAAACCAACTTAGGGTTAGAGTTTTATATATATATATATATATATATATATATATATATATATATATATATATATAAATATATATATATATAAATGATATCAGATATGGAATTGATCCTTTGAAGTAAGAAGAAATACCATTTATAGCTAAACCAGGCCCAGGAGAACCCAAATGGCTCAGTTCCATTTGTTCAACTTATCTGTTTGCGACGGGAGACTTAACACAGAATACCAAATCAACAAATGTCTGGAGAACGTTGATGGTAGTCCATTGAATTCAACTAGCTAATTGTCCACTATTGGAATACAGTTTGGTTATGTCTAGACACATATAAATAACTGACTTTGTTGGACGTGAATTAGATCTTCCCAGATAATAGCGAGATGGTTTATGACTTATCGGAGTCAAGTTAAGGTTAGTAATCTTTTGAAATGGCTTTTGTGGTTTGTGTCAAATTCTTTAGTTGAATATATTGGTTGACTCAACTCAAAGAAAATGTTTCTGATTTTTATTAGTATTCAGACTGATGTTGTCAGTATTAGGTTTACAAATGATAACGTATTCATTTGTCGCATTGGCAATACACTAGATAGGAGGACACTAACATACAAGTACCATCCATCATACTGTTTACTGATACTCCATCAGTCGATAACTAAACAGGTTCATTTTGACACTTTTTTGCACCCATGTACTATACATTATGGTAATACCCAAGATAAAATAAATAGCCACATACAATATGATATTGCCTTGAAACATAGCAAGCTAAATACAAGAATCATAGCTTGATCAGCACTGCCATGATGAAAAAAACTTTTTTGTTTTTGAATCTCCAAAACAGTTCCATGGTAAATGATTGATAATAACCTACAACAAAATTTCACCAATAGTAATATAAGATCTAATTCTAAATATAAATCCCCTTGAACATATTTCATTAGTAACATTGCAGACCCAATATAATGCGGAATCATTTTTAACACTGTTTGAGCATGGATCTCATTTTTCAAAATGTTAAATTTCACCATTAAGGTAGGCCATTAGTAGTCAAGATGTATTGAAGCCAGAGAGACCAATCAGGTCGGTGGTGATGACTAAAAAAATATTCTTTGCATCAGTCTGACTGCCAAAAAGCATTAAATTTCAAGAAATAGCCAAAAAGATACTAAAAATAGTCAAAAACATGCAAAACACTGAATTGGGTATTTCTAACAGTAAAAAAAATGAATGAATTGGACCCTTTCCCTTTCTTCTATCACTAAAAAAATTGGTAACGTATTGTCAACTCTAGATCCTCGCTATATATGTAACTAAGTTTCATCAAAATATAACCTTCTGGTGAGTGAGCAGTCATGACTTGGAATTTAAAAAAATTATTTCTGTCTTCATGTTGGACTAGCTACACCCTTCTCTACCTCTCAATTTCTGTACGGGTTGGTCTTGAAGAAGTTGGGGTGGGACTTGGATAAAAGTTAGTAAAAAATAGAAAATTTGTTTTCAGGACTCACAATGTAGTAAAAATTATGAAACCCAACTTCTGCATTTTAATGTGAACTGTATCCTGGCAAATAATTGATCTACATGACACATGATAAAATGAAATGAACAGAAATGAAAAAAGTTTCAGCACGTAAGATCTTTCGTCAAAATTTCCGTAGTAACATTTCAAGTGCTTGAAGACCACAAAACTTTCTATACTAATAAAAGAAAGGAACATTTTCCAGCAAGATCTTTAGAGCTTGAAGTGAAAAGCTTTCCAGAACATTTATAAACATACATGCACAAACACATAAAAAGAGATATTGTACAGGACCTTGATGTTTGCAGCAGTGAAGAAAAAAAAAACAAACCCATCTGGTGAGGCAGGAAGCAACAAACATCTTTCACATTCACTTACCTGAAAATAAAAAGAAAAAAAAATACTAAGAATTGAAGTTGGTTATTTTCATTTGCCATAAGAATAAATCACAATTTAAAGCATTTTGGAATACAAAAGGAATTGTAAATAAAAACAATGCCACAAGCCATATTTGGTCAGTAGCCAGAACATTTGGAATCCGGTTATAAGTGGGTGGAGGGGGATAAGAAAGACTTGGTGAAAACAAACATGACTCAAGTGTGATTAATATAAAAAAGTACAACTACTCCCTCAAGGGCTTTTGATCAGGATAGTTTATCAAGTGGTCTTCAGCAAATATTTAGTGATTCTTTATTTTGTTTTATTTATGAAAAAAAATGGAAAAGACACATTGAGAAAGGTAAATTAACTAAACACATTTCCTATCAACAAGTGAAAAAAAAAGATAAGAAATAAGATTTTATATTTCAGTGTTCATTCATTGATGAAACCACAAAATTAAAAAAGGAGTTAACTTTAAAGCTATCAAGTCGCCTACACATGAACAGATTTCTAGGAAACCTTTTGCAAGCCAAAATGACATTTGCTGAAGGAAAATTACCACTGAATTATATGGGAAAATTTTGAGGGTTCCTAGACTTTAAAATTAACCTTGCATGGGGTTTTTTTGCTTTGACTGTAGATAAGTATAATTTCAATTTTGAAAGGGCACATGAGTTTAGAGCATCTTTGCAGAATGTTAGAGTCTACAAAGAACTGCCTGATAGAATGATAAAAGAGGCTGAGTAGTCAAACATACTTATGTATTTCAAGCCTTCTGGATCAGACACAGAAAATGAATCTTCAACCTTTGAGAGAGCCAGGTATGCTATGTTATGGGGGGGGGGCTGAGAACAATCAAAAATATACTTCAAAAGTCACATACTTCAAACTTGTCAGATGAAGAAGAGGTGATTGAGTGTGACACTAATAAACTTGAGAGACACTGAACAGGAATACAGGTATTAATAGTCAGGTATATTTGCCCACAACCTTTGTATCTATTCTTATTGTATATATTGCATGTACTTTACATTAAAACTTGTTTTGACAAAAGATATTACTTAATCCTGGAGACCTGGAATAGGAAAAAAAAAAGAAGGTTGGATAGAAATAAGTTTCAATGATTAACTTGCCCCAAGTCTCTGGCAAACAAATATAAATTGGGTTATCTCCCTTGGCCTCTCTTGCCATAATGTGTAAACAGAGAAAATACTCTAATTTTCTACAGACTATGATGGGTTAAGAGAGCAAATAAATTCTCTCTACTCTAATTTTTGGGCATTCTAATTAGGAAGAAGAAAAAAAAAATCACTAAAAATTCAACGAAGGGGAAAAAAGTGAGACTTAAGGAAATAATACTATATTTCTATAAGTTCCACTTTTTCTGAATATAAGAGGAATGAGAAAAAAAACCAAAAAACGGCACAGACACTGACATAAAAATAGAAGAAAGATTTATTATCGGAAGACAGCAAAGAACTTTTCAGATTCATTTGTGGTGGTTATCTCCAAAGGCTACTGGATAGAGAAATTGGAATAAGTAGGAAATGAAAGTATCTAAGTGAGAAATTCAATTTTCTGTGCAAAATCAATTTCAGTGCTGAATTAATGTTGCTGCCTTCTCACCACCAACTCCAATGGAAGAAGTGGGTATATACTTTGAATGAGTTGAGAACTGTTTTTTTTTAACAAAAAAACAAATGTACTTTCGATTTCAACGTCTCTAATGTGTTTACAACAATTAGGTTGTTTTTTCTCTGTGCAGTTGTATTGTGACGTATAGTTTATGCCAGCATTTTATAGTACATTACTGAATGAAAATCAGAATCAATTAATTTGATATAAGATATATTGCCCTATATTCTGCATTCTGACCTTTGCTTATTTATGCATATGAATTACTATGATTATACTAATGGTACTTGGTAATATTAGCTTGGAATTATGTCAGCAAACCATTCCCAGGCAGGAATTGTTAAATACACACTATTTAACTGTGAAAATATCAATGCATATATTTGAATTTCTAAGAGGTAATTTTTTTTAGATAAGAAATCATATATATATATATATATATATATATATTTATATATATGTATATATATATATATGTACAAATCAGGGATATAACATAATGCGATGTATGATATGTATATTTCATATACATTCAACTCTAAATGTTAAGTTGGTTAAGTACACAGCTGGATATATAGTAGAATCAGGATTTACAACACGAACATGTTTTTGTTTCTACTCTGTTTGGGCCTCTTCAAGCGAATGATCAAATATATTTTAGATTCCTGCTAGAGAAATTTTTCTGGGTATTACTAGGTATTTGTCTTTGTTTCCTTTGGTTTGTGAGATATGTAGTTAGTGTGTTTTTGCTGGCAGTAATAAATTGCTAGGGGGTATGGCGTGGGTGTTGGATGAACAAACTTTGGTAAAATTTTCATCCGATTAACAGAAAAACACTTCGCCCTAAGCAACCGACTGAGTAAAATATTTAACGAGAACAAACTGAAAATTAGCTTCAGTTGTAATGAAAATTCCAATATACTCATCATGAAACATAATGGAGTAATTAGAATGAATATTAACAAAGAAGACATAAATACACAAGACTGCTATAATACAAACAAAAATAGTAACCTTCTACAAAACAAATGTGTAAAATTGAATATTGTATTTCAAACTGGAATATCAACCCAAGAGAAACCTCTAGAAGTGAAATATTACAGAAGAATATCGAAAACACTCTTCAAACTTACATTAGCCAACCATATATAATCCTTTCCTGATGAAAAATATAAAAATAGTACATCATTATCAACATATTACTGGAATATGCGCTAAGAAAATTTCAAAACAACTGTAAAATTGAAGATATTAAAACAAACCTAAAGATGCTAAAATATTGAAACTCCATGCCACTTAACTGTAAATGAGAAATTTGAAATATTTAGTTTTGCCAAGAAAACATGGAACAGATTTATTAAATAGAAAAAAATGAAATAGCATCAAAATACTGGCACCACTCAAAATTTTTATTAACAAATATAACTTAATTACCCACACATAAATACACCAACAATAACTAACATAAATATTCTATTCAATAAGCCATCTAAAAGAACCACTAAATCGATATAGTCTACCTCCCCTAGTCTAAGGTAATTGGGAATCACACAAGTCATAAAGGATCCTAGCATGGAAAAATAAATCTAAGATATTCAAGTAAAAATAACAAACAGAACCAGCAACCACTTACTGATAACTCCAACACCCACACCATACCCCCTGTATGTGATTCATAACCACCAACAAAACATACAAACTGCAAATCTAACAAACCAAAAAAAACGAAAGAGAAAACTCCTTCCATCTTGTAACTTTCACAAAAAATTTCCAAATTTCTCAAACAGGAATCTTAAATATAACTAATCATTCGCCTGAAAAGGCTCAAACAGGGCAAAAACGTAAACTCGTTCATGTAGCGAATGCCTATTCTTATATATGTATTTATAGTGTGTGAAGTTGACAATTTGGAAAGAAAAGACTTGAGATAGATTAGTACATTTCAAATGCTCTGAAATTTGAACTTCTTCCAAGCTCCAGGTGAGAAATGGTGGAAGATAACGATGGAAAGTTTACTTCAAGCAAAACCTAGTTGTCATGTGGTGGTGGTGGGGGATTTTTGGTTGTTGATGACATTGTTATGAAAACAGTTTTGAAAACCAACTGTTTTTGGCCAAGTTCCATTGGAAAACACTAATCAGCCTAAAATCTTTCTTTTCTAAATTGTCAACTTTCTTCACATCATCTTGTTGAATCTACATCTATTTTTCTAACTCACACACACACACACATATATATATATATATATATATATACATGTATATATGTGTATGCATATGCAAATATATGCGTGGGTGTGTGACGGTAGCCAGCAATAACATAACTGTGTTATATGGACTTAACGAGTGTTGAGTGATGCAAAAAATGAAAGACTAAAAGAAATTATTTATAAGACAAAAGCCCGACATTTCCAATGAGAGATTTGGAAGAACACGCTTTGATGTCGAATCAAACAATATCTATAATAATTTTTTTCCCCCGTATCTACTAATAGATCAGTTGATGTGTGTTAATGGTCTGGTATTTTTATAAGCAGTGTAAAAGCTCAGCAGCACAACAATCACATACACTTTGTGTTATATTCTGTAATCTATTGAATGATCTGGAAACAATGCTTCTACCTATTCACCGACATATAAGCTGAATTTAGATTGTGTTAGATTGATATTCACAACTGAAATAAGTACATTGTCAAGGAAAGAGATTATGCTGGAAAATTTTTTGTTCAAGTAAAATAAATGCTTTGTTCATCATTAGATTGCATAACTTTTGATGTCTGTGAGTGTGTGTATATATACATATATAATGGAATAAGGATTAGCTATGCATGCACTATGTTTGTGTAGCAAATCCTTACTCCACTATATTTTAAGCTTGACTCTAATTCAACTTAATGTATCGAGAACTTGAAATAAATCCAGCATATTTCGGATATATTATATTATACTGCATTCCCGATTTGAATTATATATATATATATATATATATACACATGCACACACACACACACACACACATATATATATATATATATATATATACACACACACACACGCACATATATATATGTGGAGAGAGAATTTGTAAGAATGGTAAGAAACAAGAGAACAGAATGGCACATTGTGCATATATCCCTATGACATCTTGACTATAAATACTGACATATATAAGAGCAGACAAAAAAAGAAATGGAAAATAAAAACAAACCAATGACAAGCCTAACAAATTTCTGTGAATGATGGCTATTTGAAGCTAGAATTAAAACCCTGGCACATCCATCATTCGTTTTTTTTTGCATCAAGTATGTGTGAGGGACAGCTATAATCTAGCCTAAGGTTGATTTCTTTTCATCTGCATTCATCAACATCATTCTCCATTACTTTTAATATCAGTTTGTAATCTAGCATGAAATATAAAAATAGGTTACACTACTCCTCACCTCCATTTTGTCACCAATGATCCTTGTTTTGCATCTGCTGATGTATTACCCTTCATTGGGTACCAGGATTTTACACCCAAATCCCTTGAATCTGTTATTTAACCAGTAGACTGGCACCCCCTACTATCTAAATCCAGAATGTCATCTTCTGCCTATTTGTTCATCTGTTAAATGGAACCAAAGAGTCTGGCTGTCAATTTTTCACGAAATATGATATGTAAATTCCTTTGAATATTTGATTAGAATCTTTTTTCTGTTTGTGTGAAAGAGGATGAATGATTTCTTTTTAAAAATTCCAATCTATTTTTTGAATTTTTATTTTATAGCAAACGGATTCTCAAGTAATGATAAAAAAAAAAATCAATAAATTTCCATGATCTTATCAAACATACCCCCACTCCCCAATATCCAAAGTTATAAAAATATCACAAACTCTTGGCATACTGGATGAAGGCCAGCAGATGCTTAAAACTGACCCCAAACTGTGCAAGGCATAAACAATCAACTTCCTGAGGTATTTTACAAGATTTCATTATCTACAGAGGCTTTGTCACTTAGAAGCCAAGTGAACCTACTTAGCAAGAAGAGGGATGAATTTTGGCCTGCATTCTGTGAGAGAGAGAGAGAGAGAGAGATGGGGGGTGAGAGAGAGAGAGATGGGGGGTGAGAGAGAGAGAGATGGGGGGTGAGAGAGAGAGAGAGATGGGGGGTGAGAGAGAGAGAGAGATGGGGGTGAGAGAGAGAGAGAGATGGGGGTGAGAGAGAGATGGGGGGTGAGAGAGAGAGATGGGGGGTGAGAGAGAGAGATGGGGGGGTGAGAGAGAGAGATGGGGGGTGAGAGAGAGAGAGATGGGGGGTGAGAGAGAGAGAGATGGGGGGTGAGAGAGAGAGAGATGGGGGGTGAGAGAGAGAGAGATGGGGGGTGAGAGAGAGAGAGATGGGGGGTGAGAGAGAGAGATGGGGGGGAGAGAGAGAGATGGGGGGGAGAGAGAGAGATGGGGGGGAGAGAGAGAGAGATGGGGGGGAGAGAGAGAGAGATGGGGGGGAGAGAGAGAGAGATGGGGGGAGAGAGAGAGAGATGGGGGGAGAGAGAGAGAGAGATGGGGGGAGAGAGAGAGAGAGATGGGGGGGAGAGAGAGAGAGATGGGGGGGAGAGAGAGAGAGATGGGGGGGAGAGAGAGAGAGATGGGGGGGAGAGAGAGAGAGATGGGGGGGAGAGAGAGAGAGATGGGGGGAGAGAGAGAGAGAGATGGGGGGAGAGAGAGATGGGGGGTGAGAGAGATGGGGGGTGAGAGAGATGGGGGGGTGAGAGAGAGAGATGGGGGGTGAGAGAGAGAGATGCGGGGTGAGAGAGAGAGAGATGCGGGGTGAGAGAGAGAGAGATGCGGGGTGAGAGAGAGAGAGATGCGGGGTGAGAGAGAGAGAGATGCGGGGTGAGAGAGAGAGAGATGCGGGGTGAGAGAGAGAGAGATGCGGGGTGAGAGAGAGAGAGATGCGGGGTGAGAGAGAGAGAGATGCGGGGTGAGAGAGAGAGAGATGCGGGGTGAGAGAGAGAGAGATGCGGGGTGAGAGAGAGAGAGAGATGCGGGGTGAGAGAGAGAGAGAGATGCGGGGTGAGAGAGAGAGATGCGGGTTGAGAGAGAGAGAGAGATGCGGGGTGAGAGAGAGAGAGATGCGGGGTGAGAGAGAGAGAGAGATGCGGGGTGAGAGAGAGAGAGAGATGCGGGGTGAGAGAGAGAGAGAGAGATGCGGGGTGAGAGAGAGAGAGAGAGATGCGGGGTGAGAGAGAGAGGGAGATGGGGGTGAGAGAGAGAGAGATGGGGGGGTGAGGCAGGAGGAAACCTAGGTGTAAATGAGAGAATATACCTTTCAGTCAAAGTGATAGATGAAGTTCCCGCATGTATCAATTTATCAGTATCAAAAAGGAGCATATGTTCCGTTGCCAGCCGATACACAAGTTGCGAGAGGGTGGAGGTTCAAACAACAAATGCACCCCCCCCCCCCGCCACACAGACTCTAAGAATTACTTCGTTTGAATGTAACAGATTTACAATGCAGGCAATTTCATTTGCTTTCTGCTGTTGACATAAGGACAAGATCAACTCACCTTTGCCGTGTCACAAGTCAATAGAGGTCAATGACCAATGACCAAAGCCTCTAAGTGGTCAGCCATTTGCAGATATTAATCAGATTTGGGTATTGGTTGGCATAGGAGATGGAAAATGGACCCCCCACACACACACACAAACAATCAAAAGAAATAACTCCTTAGACAGATAAACAGAAAGACTTATATCATATATGAGACAAATATAAAAGCATTATAGACTTACACAACAATGTATCATATGCTATATCATTTTATAGAAATAAATGCAATTCCAAGTGGTGTTATATGATAGAAATCACATGGATAATTAACGTTGTCTGTCATACTTATATAATCAGAAGCAACCATCAGCCCCATCCTATTCTCTTATTAAATTATCCAACTTTCTTTTCTCCTCTTCCTTCTTGCTGTGTCAGTCAACATAATAGTATCAGTAGCAACCATCAGAAAAATCTGCCGTTGTAAACTCATGACATTAGGGAAATGTTAACTCATAGACTAGTTATTATAAACGACAAAAGACTAAGACTAATAATACCCATTTTTTACTTTTGCACTCACCATGATTATAGATACCTTGTCCTATTCTCAAACTCACACTAACTTTATTAATGCGAGTCAATGATAACTTGTCTAAATATAAAAACTCTAACTCAGCAGATTTATCATTGTCAAAAGAAAGAGACATTTTCATTGAATGATCTATAATGCACAACAACTCAATAGATTCATAAGTGATTTAAAGATTCTGTAAAAAGAAACATACTTTAAGTTCCCTAGTTTCAAAGGTGTAATTATCTGGAAATTACAAATTGGAGCCAATGCCTTCACCAGATGAGCCAGAAATGGGATGTGGTAGGAAGTGCCTAAAAATTTTGTTATTACAAATACATAATGAATGTCTTGATTTTACTTCAGCAACATCACTAGAGAGGCAGTTAAAGATTATTAAAAGTGACATTCTGTCATGAGAATGTTGGTCAGAGAAATTAGACAAAGGGACTGTAGAGTGAGGAAAAGAAGAGCGTGCGCCTAGAAATCATTTTGAAGAATAAAGAACGATTCATTTAATGCCAATTTTCATTGAGACATATTTTTCCTGATTAATTTTATATTATTGAGATGCTAACATATTAAGTTATCACTTCATACCACATTAATTCAGCTGCAAATAAGATGATTCAATTGAAGGAATAACAACCCAAGCCTCTCTAGTGTTATTGTTTAGGCTTTAGCTAACCTTTCAAGTGAGCAGAAAATCCATATTGAGAGTTGACATCATCAGTCCTCTATCAGACGTCGTTGGACATAGACCTTCCCCAGGATTCGCCAGACCTTTTTAATACTTTCTGAACTTGTATAATTTGTCTCTCTATCCTGTACTCAAGTTGACAACAAGTCCAAACCAATGAAAGATAAAACAATTGAATCTAAATTCTCTATAGTAGATAAAATGTGAAGTCAGCAAAGATGATGATGATTTGGAGAATGAGGGTAAATGATTTTTTGGATGTAAAGCAGAACTGAGTCACTTCCAGTGACATGAAACAAGGTTAGATTTCATGTCCACAGCCAAATTACTTATCTACAGAACCTCTGTGATATTGGAGCAGTGTATGTTTGTTTGAAACCCTGTCTGAGAGAAGTATATTTCATTTCAATGAAGACAATGTGACAGTCACAAGTAAAAGCATCATTTTACACAAATTCTGGTGGCGAGAAGACATAAGGAAACAGAAATGAGCTGCACCAACTTATTTACTCAAGATTGATGGATCCAAAACGGCATAAAAAAGAAGCAAGTTTTTCAGCTAGTATCACAAAATAAATATGGAAGTATACGATATGAATATAAATCCAATGATTAATCCTATGTACATATTTTTTAAGAATATTTCTTACCCCTCACGATTTATGATGGTTACTTATTCAGAATGAACTAAATACAACATAGATCAACCCAAAAGCCATGTAACCAATTTGTCAACATTAAAATACAGCTATACTTATACGTAGAAAGAAATGAACTGCATTGTATAACTATAGACTCGATTGGCCGTTCCTTCATCACGAACTAAGTCAGGATAGATTTTCATCAAAGACTCTAGCATGCAATTATTAATTCTTACCTTTCAGCAGCTATCAAAGCTAATTAATTAGACTACCAAGAAATGGAACCTGTCTGGTAGAGGATCATTAATAGTCCTCAAACAAAAATATATTCAGTCGCCTAGATTGCATATACACACAGTGAAATTTTGTTCATGTTTGTAGATATACACACACAAGCATTGGTGATGTATAACAATGTTAATGATTGCCCCAACAGCAGACTATTAACCACTTATCTGTCCCAATTTAAGATTGCTCAAGGCAATGAATATACCTGAAGGTGAAAACTCCATTCAATAGCATCAGAAAATTGAACTGAATAACATTACCAAGATTTTGTTCAAATAGTAATTTCCAAGATGATACTGTATAGCAAGTGAACCAATTTTCTAAATTATTTCTAATAACATAACTTGATTTTATTTTTGGCATTGGTAAAGTTGTATGAAAAAAAGCCATAGAAATAAAATTCAAATATGTCTTCGTATTCGCCTTGCAAAGTTCATTATCTATTGACAGAATGCTGATGTATTTTAGTAAATGATACCAGAGTGATTATTTCTTAGTCTTATCCTGGCATTATTTCCCTTGCTGAAAAGCTATCCACCATAAGTGTGAAGGGGAAGAAGTTACAACTTAATATGTAGGCATTCATCTTATATTTTGCTGAATATCTATGATCACCGAATGTTTTATACACTAGTACATACAGTAAAGTGGGTTTGGAAAATGCAAGATATTAACCACACTGTAGGTAGGTAGGTAGGTAGGTAGGTAGGTTAAGAGCAATGAATAACATACGGAAGTGCGTATTTTTATTAGATAGACCCAAGATAACTTTGATAAGACCGTTCCAGAGTTTACATCTTAAATATACAAATTTACTTGAATTAATTCTTTGTCAACTGTTGTTAGACTTTTTATATCTTTAAATAGGATTAACAGCATGAATGTTCCTAGCTTTAGTTTTATTGGCCTTCTTCCTAACTATACAGTTATTGATTCTCTTGAAGACTGTACTGTTGTAGTGTCTAAATCAACCAATTTGGAAAACACTGCACCAATGTTGATTTCAGCTCCTTATCTACTTTCATGCACACATTTTCCCCCCCCAGGATGGAAAAGTTATTCAACTATCTCCTCACAAGAGCAGAATGTGACACAAGGTCATTTTTATTTTCATTTTTGAGGATGGAGTAGAACATGATTCCAATTTATAAACCTCTCTAGCAATGGAAGGAAAGATATTATTCACTTCCTGTCCAACATTTGGTGATAAGATTTCTAGAGCCCGAAGGTAGGTCGTATAGCCCAGGAATACAGCCTTTTAGTGACCAGAACAATTCAATATATCAAATATGGAACTGGTATGCAGAGTCTATAATTCTCAAGTGATATTATCTCAAGCAATCATTTCATGTTCAATAGCACAAATTAAGCAGTAGAGTTGGAATAAAAACTGTGGCTTTAGGGTTTCAATATCTGGAAGATTAATGGGTAAAATCATGCTTTTTAAAGAAAGGACACTTACCACAGTCCCCCAAATACCCCAAGCAACTCCCAATATAGCCACCTGCATATAATGTATTTCATAAGAATTTGATTCAGATTATTTGAGATACTCTATTCTAGTACCTTCAATGACCCTGGAAAATCATAAAATATTCATTGTAAGCATTTCAAAGCCAGACAGCATCCATCTCCTTCCCAGATATTGATGTACATAATTCTATTTTGGGGCTGAGGAAGCTGTTTGTTATGATCATGTTACCAAACAGTCATTATAATCAAAATCAGTTGGGCCATATACACTTCATTTGAAATGATTTATTACCATTATTATCATCCTCATTTAATTTCAGATTAATTTTTGATAAAATGAAGTCGTTAACAACAACCAATTAACTACCTACCGTGACCGACCCTCTTATCAATCTACCATTTTTCCCACCCTCTCCCTTCCTACCCTCTTATCAAATTACCTAACTTTCCTTTCTCCCAACCCCCTCTACACAGTGTCACACTCATAGCATTGATATCAGCCAAGCCTGTTATTGCACACATGATGATCATCAATGGAACAATCGGTCATTGAAAAGTACGAATAATACTTGAGATTAGGTTCATCAGAAGATAATCTGGACAATTGATGAACCCTTTTAATAGCTCAAGGGTTAGGGACCAAGAAGCCTGTGCAACTTCTTTTTTGCTTGAATAAGTGATAATCTGAAATCAAGCAAATGCAGTAAGCTAGATCCTGCACAGACGCATTTGTGATGATTAAATATGCTTGAATCACCATCAAGATAAAAATAAAAATAATTTAAATGAAAAAGAAAAAAAAATTACATTTCAGATGATTTTAACCCCCACCCCCCACCCCCACCAAAAAAAAAAAAAAAAAAAAGAATCAACCCCCAAAGGTTTTTATTTTGGGGTGAGATGAAAAGAATTCAAGGGGGAGGGGGATAAAAAATGAAATAAAAGTAAGAATTGAATATGAAATGTCTGAGTGGATAATGCGAGAGAAGTTGGTTTGAATTAAATTTTAATTACGTCTGAGACTGATCTAAAGATATCATCCACGAACGATCAAACAGTCTAGCAAAACATGATAGAGAATAATTTTCTTCCAGTGTAATTCCAGATGTATTTGCTTAATCATATTGCAATCAATAACAGATAATAATCATCAGAGATAAATCGGGTAATAACTTTAGTCATAAAAAACAAAGATAAATAAAATCTGAGATAATTTATAAAATAATAGGTCCTCCCATGTGACAAGGCACATTGGGCATTGGTTTTGTCTCCATTTGAACAATATATATCAACATCTAAATTGGGTATTTTTTTTTTTGCATTGTTTCAGAAACAATTAACAACTAACGATAAATAATCCAATAAAGCAAAAATGTGGTTGAAGTTAATTTGAATTAAAATCCTAAACTTACAAAAATAGGTGAATGAAAAAACTGTGGTAGGAAGAAAGCCGTTCAGAGAATGGGATCCAGAGTTGAAAATGAATAATTACCCAATTCTACTAAACAGGTAGGCAGCCCTTCTTTCTCAAAAAAAAGGAAAAAAAATTGATGAAAGTGAAATCTACACAAAACATTTATATCTCAATGGCAACCTGGTGCCACGATGGCTCGAGTAACAATCAGAGAAGTAGATTTACAAAGATGTTTGTTGTTCTAGTTGGACAGGGAAAATTGATATAAGGATTTGGAAGAAGGAAGAGATAAGAGGAATTTCAGTTTTTTTCTTATTATAGATGAGCCAACATTTTCTGAAAATCTTCTTCCAACCCCACGCCTATCAAGTCAGTCGTTTATTAAAGTCCCCTAGGATTGATCACACAAATCTGGCACAAGGCCATATTTATTGAGTACACAATAAGTATTGAACTATCTTTGCTTTCCATGGAATTTTCAATCCCCAAGCAATTGAATCATTGCAGTAGTTCATAATCTGCTATCAGCGATGATTATATATAAAAAAGAAAAGGACTAAATTTGAAGAAAAAAAAAAAATTATGTTAAATCTGTTCAGCATTTAAAAAGTAATAAAGCAGAAATTTGCTATTGTCTACTCTTTGGAGGGCTTTATTCAAAGCTGGAGAATCCTATAAGCAGGTTTTGAAGTCCAAGGTTTTTTCAGGATAATGAAGTTTACTGATACAACACCTGATCTACCCAAGTTGTAAGGAGTCGAGTTTAAGGTGTAAAATTTGCTCCTGCTTGATCATAATGTCTCCGTGGCAGAATGGCCAAGTTTGATTCTCACCGTGGATTTGAGCTTTATTTTCCAATTGCACTGTTCGATTGTTGCCGTAGGATTACGGTCCATTTCAAAGTTGTGATAAAAAGCAACTGAAAGTTAGGATGAAGGTAAAAACTAATCAAAATTATTAATAATAACAGAATTCAGTTTGATGACCACATTCGTGCCACAAGAATAAAACCACCTTCAGCCCATGTTTAAAAGGTGAAAAGAGTGGCCAACCACTTATATGTATTTGGTGAATTAAAACACATACAAAAGTCATGATTTTGAATGTTGAACGCAAAATACTTGAGTAAATGGATATAGAAAAAAAGTTTTGCTAACTTGTGATAGAGCAGTTTTGCCGAAAGAAAAATAACTCTTATGGTACAAGAACTAATTGTTATCCAGTAACATCCAACATCAAACTAAAGTTATGACCTTGTACTAACTATGAAGTAGAGAAGCCATCATAGAAATAGACAAAAACAATATGTCAGTTGAATGCATTTTGGTAAATAATCAAATCAGCAGCTTAACAAATTTGAAGGAGTTACTGAAGACAGATGGAAGGAAATTTGTCCAGTCCTTGGAAGACTAAACTGGAAATCATGATAATACATATGAATCTAACAGATATATCATGAGGTTTTAAATTTCCAATGAAGACCCAAGTTGAAAAATAATCTCCATTCATAACATTTTGGTGTGCAGGGCTCTCTAATGAGGAACGGTATGCTACTCAGCCTTTAGCAAGATAAATATTGTTTACAGTCGCCTAATTTGCCCCGGGACAATCACGGAAATTATTAATTATTTGGAAGAGAAGGATTTACAGCAACATCATGATGCAAAGGCTTCTTTGCTTTCAGCATAATAAAAGGTGAAGGATGTTAGTCTTGAGGAAAAAAAAGTCATTTCCTTAGGGAATATAATATTGCTGGTTGTTGGGAAATTGAATTCTCCAAGATAAATATGTCTTGGCCATATTATAATGATCAGATTTCTGTATGCTTGTGGGTTTGTTACTATAATAGCAAAAACAGCGCATCGTAGAGCAATTTTTGTTAGTGCAATATAAGTAAAATGCTCTGAATTGAAGAATGAAGCAATTTCCAGTCCCCTCAGACTACTGGTTTCAGAGCTGAAAAATTAGAAAAAAATTTGTCTGAGGGATAAAAACGCCAGCAATATTAACAGCTAATTACAAATCTTTACATGAAAATAAGAGGGAGAAGCAAATAATAATAACTATGAATAGGAAGTGACTTGACATGGAGCTTACAAGCTGCTGAATGAGACCTGAATGAGTTTTCCTCTCTGAAAAAACTACTGTCCAAAAGTTTGCATTGATAAAAGCTTTTCTCTGATGAAATGTGTGGGATCTGTTAATCATTCTAACGAACAACTTATTCATTATTGCCTCGCCAAGGGAACCATTTTTATTACACAAGGAATAACTTCTGCTCATTCCAAGTAAAAATTGTTGCTCTAATAGCTTTGCGGGCTATCTATATAGTGGCCACTCCAATAGCTTCCAGATACAAATATAATAAAAAATTTTTGATTAGGAATTAAGACTTGAGAAAATAAAAGATGAAATGTTATTTTCAATGGGAAATGTAATTTGATAGAAAATAGGTTGAGGAAAAAATAAATGAATAAGTTTCCAGAAAAAACCTCTTAGAGATAAAAGAAGCCAGTATAAGGATTTTTCTTAGAAGGTGGTAAAATATATCATCATTTCATATTATTAAGGATCTGTTTGCTTCAATTTTGTCAGCAAAATATTCATTATTTTTCTTTTTGTATAACTTTTTAAAACCATTGATATTAACTCTGATTTCTTCAGACTAGTGTTCTCAACTTGGCTTTTATAGTCACAATGTTCTGGCTGTGTACCCTTTGAACTTTTTTCCACAAGACATATGGCATAAGAGTATTAGTTAAGCATACCTTGTAACCTGCCTACAGTTGTGAGTTCAATCCTTAGGTCAGGTCGTACAAGAAAGTTACATGCTCAGGTATTATGGAAGCAGCAAATAAGAGATATCTCAAGGACAGAAGAATAAACTGATACGGAATTTCCTATGGTATGGAGAGTGGATTGAGAATATTCAAAACGATTTGAAATTCCCACGTTACTATGGCAGACACCTGAAGAAAGTCAAAGAGTACAATGTCCGAAACATTATGACAATAACAACCAAGACGAGGATATTAGTTTGAGTAAATCAGAGTATAATAATCATAATTCATCATCTTTGAAATTCAGACAATTTTTTAAAAAAATATTGAAAGATGAAGCTGGTTGAATGTAAGGAGATACAAGCCATATAGATTGGCCAAAAAAGTCTTTGAGGCATTAGGCTTTATGATGGTGTGTCTGAATATTAGTCGCTTCACAAAGTTTCTGCTTGCAACAAAGAAAATTGATATTAATAATAAACAGAAAGAACAGACCAAAGGATAAATGACCAGTCATATAGTACACAAATAAATAAGAAATGTGATATTGGGAATATAGCTTTGCTGTAATCAGAAGGAAAATTCTTTGAAGCTGTGAGAAAATTTAGTTATAAACTTTTTACTTATCTTCAGACTAAATGTTCACTGAACCAAAAGTTCTTTGTTTGGAGTCATAAAAGAAATATGAGGCTCACCCTTGTATGTTTGAACTGAGCAGACAATAAATTTTGTTTTTCCCAATGAAAGAATGGAGTCAGATATGTGTGATAGATTCTTTATAAACACAGACATACTAGTAAGGTTATCTGGCACTACTCATCTAAAAACCATTTCACTGTCACTTGTTTACTATCATTCTAATATTTGGTAATTGATTTTTTATGTTTAACAAGGATTTAATAAATACAGACCAATGGTGTTAACATTAACTAGGATCTGTTTGAGAGAATGAAAGACACAAAATTCTCAGGGACTTTGGAGATTCAAATGGATCAGCCAATCCAGGCTAAAAAAACAAACAGATCTAATTATCACGAACAAAGAGAAAAAATGTGTCAGTGGATTTTCCCTTTTAGTAGATCAGAGAGTAAAATTAAGAGCAAGGAAAAAGCTAGATAAGTATATGGACCTTGCCAGAGAAATGAAGAAAGTGACAATTGTGCTTTTCACTTGAGCAATGGGAACGATTCCGCAGAGCCAAGTGAAAAAGCTGGCAGAACTGGAAATCGGGGGAAGAATCTAGACCATACAAATAATGGCAATACTAAAAATGCCAAGAATACTGAGGAGAGTGCAGGAATATTAAGTTGTGTTGCTGTCACTTGATCTTGAGTGTAATCCACCATCTAATGATGACATTAAAGATATTAACAACAGAGCAGAGAAAAAATAGAAAGTTCTTTAATATTTTTGCTGCATGGGTATCAAAAACAAAAAATGAATCAGTGGGAAGATATTCCAGGGAGTGGCATCATGCTGAATGGTTTGTATCTGCAAATATCAAAAGATATTTTTTGCTTTACAAATGAGAAATTAAAAAAAATGAAACCCGTCTAAATAAATTTGCTCAAAACATTGAGAAGACAGATTCAAGCAAATGTGGTTGTACTAACATTGACATGAATGTAAACGGAAATGGAAATGGAAAAGAAGAAAAATGATTTGAGGTGAGATCTTTAGGGAAAGAGACCAAGAAAGGTTAGTTATAAAAAAATTTTGTATATTCTACAAATGAAATTAACCATCTGTCACATGTTAAGACGATGGGAGTAGGTTCTCTATCTGTACACACATTATACGGTGGCAGTACAGAGTTTTCAGATATTACCAGAATTCAGTTCAAAAGTAAAGAGGAAAATTAAAACATTGAACTGGAACATTCATTGAACATAAGGCAAAATATTTTGCATTGTGAATTCACTGGAATTATTCAATTCTTGATGAAGCAAGCAAAAAAGTTGGCCTCCACATAAACTTCAGCAAAACAAATGTCATGTACAACAAACATGAAGGGAGCAAAGACACAAGAGCCAAAATAAAAAATACAGATCTTGAGAAAGGAGACCAGTTTATATACCTCAGACAGCGGTCATCAAAAGAAGAAAAATTAGGCAAGGTATCAAACTAGGTTGGCAAGCTTTCGATAGAGCAAGCTCGACTTCTAAGAACAAGAAAATCACAGAATTACTAAAAAGAAGGGTATACAACCAATGTATCTCACCAATAGTCACATATGAAGCCGAAATATGGAACCTAACCAAAAAATTGATCCTCAACTGAAAACCATCCAATATGCACGTGACAGAATCATGCTCAACATCACATGGAGAGATCATAATACAGCACAGTATATCAGGGAGAAAACAGGAGTCCAAGACATCATAGGAACTGTTAGATGCTCAAATGGCAACGGGCTGGACATTTTGCAAAAATGACAAACAACTGCTGGACATCACCACTCACAACGTGGATCTCCAGAGATCAGGTTTGAGGCTGAGGCTGACAGATAGTAAGATGGCATGATGAGGTAGACAAAATCGGAGAGTACTGGTTCCGCAATGCCCATGATGGAGAGTTCTGGCAAATCTTGGGGAATGTTTATGTTCAATGACAGACGCAAACAGACTGCTGATAATGACTGTAGCATTCGTACACACCACTATATATCAATTTGATACGTTCATGTCCATCTGTTTTACAACATGTTTAACATGTCGCAAAACTGATTCTTAGTGCCTTTTACACTTCAAGAAATTAAATGAGTATTCTTGTCTGTAATACAAAGTAGTTAATGAAATAATCTCATTTGAACAGGATAGGAAATTTTCAAAAGTTTTTCCATTCATGCAATATATATAAGGATGAATAAACGTGAGCAGTCTCAAGGGGAATACTTTGAGGGGAATAAGATGCCATTACCCTAGGTAAACTATTTTCTCATTAATATTAAATGGCTGGATACTTTCCGGATATTTCTCGTAATTATAGTAACAAACAATTCTAGCAACAGAAGATGATTCTGCATTGAATTAGCATGGTTGCCTGAGCCTATTAATTCTATAATCTTCAAATTAAGGATACATTTACAAGATTAAGAACAACTAATTGTATTATTTTTGCTTGCTAATTTTTTCGTCTTTGCTTTTATAATCACATAATATTCCTTCACGGTTTAACAAAATTATTATTTAAAGAATAATTTAATTATAATTTTTTAGCATTTTTGTTACAATGAAAATATCTTTCAGTTATTTCTATAGTTAAATCTGCTTATCAGCTGCAGATTAGAAGAGGTGAATGAATACACAAATAAAACTGTTTCTTTTCCAAAGTAAAACTGTATTGTTGCTACAAAAGTTACCCATTGCAAAGAAATGGCTCATGTGTTTGCAGCCTGGGAAGAGGTTCAATTTAAACAGACTGGGCTTTTATTGAGTACTTCTCTAGAGAATTATTAAAAGAAAATACTGTATTTATTGCACTTATTTGCTGATGCAAAAACATCCATATTCTAAACATTCACGGAACTAAATGTGCATATTTTTATACATTAAAATATACCCCAGCTTCAGGTACCCCTCACCAAACACATACACACAGATATTAAATGAGAAGAAATGAGGAAAAAGAAAAAAAAAAAAAAAAAAAAGAAAAAAAAAAAAAAAGGAAAAAAGACATCCCTGCAAAGAGTTAAATGTATGTTTTTCTTCAGAAACAAACCAATTCGTTTGTACACATCCTGTTATTTTTGGAGTTAAGTCCGATCAGATCAAAACAGCGCAGTCAGCTATAAAGGGACATTTGAGAAAATCTACTTTTTCTTTAACCTATTTATCCCTATAAGACTGCTATCACTTTGCCATGGTCCCAGTAGCAAGTTGGTTTTTATGGGGGTGGAGTTACTATCCCCATGCCTAACCCTCCTCCTTTATCTGGGCTTGGGACCAGTTTTGGTGACTGCCAAACAGTAGGTACTCTATCAAGGTAATCCTCTCATAGAATTGCAACACAGTGATAGAACAGTCCAGCTATTAACCCATGGCTGGTGTTGGAGGGACAGATTCCATTTTCCGTGTCAGAAACTGTTTAGCCATGTCACACCTCTTATCCCTAATCTCCTATTTTTATCTGATTCTGAAGCAATTAAAACCATTTTTAAAGTAAATAAAAAAAGTGGCTAGGCACAATAAGCATTGGGGAAGTGAAAAGAAAAGCACCTGTTGAATGACATCAGACATAGAATTGTTGGGGGTCTCAGATTCTGCTGAGACAAATTTAGAAAGAAAGAAAAAACAAAACATCCACAAGAAAGTGGCCCTTGACAGCTTAGAAGCTTTTAAATCAACAGTTTTACGGATGACAACCATTAGGTTCAAAGATTTATCCTACATAGATACACAGAAATACAAGATATGTATATTTATACATCTATAAGTATACAAACTATATACAGAAGCCGTTCATTGAGATCACTTGAGACAGGGTCTTTTGGATAACAATCACCAGTTAATAACATTAAGCTGATAATATAAATTGGAACAATTCAAATTCATTGTTACAAACAAATTCCCATGAAACAAACTAAAATGAAATTTCAATTCATTTTAAATGAAGTGTTAAGGGTCGACTGGTTTTGAAAACTGATGACTAAGTGTGATTATAATTTTCAATGTAAATAACTGTGAAATAATAGATTGATAGATAACGACTTCATTCAGGTAAACAATAGAATTCATATTTCTCAGCCAAAAATAAGCAACGGCCAAAAAAAATAACACTCCCTCAGAAATCCACATTATTGAAATACCATACCTTTCTTTATGAAACTTCTCAAAGTTGTTGAAAAGGAAATTGATCTAGCATAAACTTTAAAGAAATAAAGAAAACTATTCAAGTCCTAAAAGTGTTATTAGCTGCTCTGGTAATTATTAAAATTATATTTTTTTTGTGGTGTCAAATTAGCAAAGTAAGCAGGCCTGTTATTATATGACCAACAAATACCTGAGGTAGTGAACTCATGAAAAAAAATACTTCCAAGTTTTTAATAGCTGCCAAATTCATTCACATATCTGGTCACAGAAAACTAATGATTAGGACTATTATTTATACATACACACAAGTGTGTACGTAAATAAGAGAGAGAAGAGAAGACTAACAAGAGAGAATAACGAATGGAGAGAGGGGAGTTAAAGCAATAGGACAAACAAGACAAAAAAAATCAAAAGAAAAGAGTGAAAAAAACGACTGAGAAACAAAAAGGGAGAAAGAGAAACTATCAAACGTAATACCCATAAAACAATGTATGTCTGTCCATCTCACTCACTCTCTCTCTATATATATATATATATATATATATATATATATATATCGTGTGACATTTTTCAAAGAGCACATAGATACTGCTATCTGATTTAATGTAGGGTTCCAGTCATTGGCTAAGTCATTACACCTACGCAAAGCTACCAAATTGTGTACTGCAAACAGATACTACACATTGATCGTTATCCGACAATGATGCTTTGTTCCTAAGTAGGGCACACAGACACTGATACTAAGTAACAGTGCCAATCTCTTCCCAATCATTTTTGTTAAGTTTTATGTTAGTATAAGAAATAAGCATAAAGTAAAAGGAAGGAAGTGTTAATAATGATATTGTAAAGTCAGTGAGTCTGGTAGTTATTCTGGTAAAGGTGCAGACATCAGGAATAAACGTCAAGAAAATCAGGCAGCTGATACATGGGGAGAGGAACCATCACTTCTTCAGCCAATACGTGAAAAAATCCCAATGCCACAATACCGATCAGAGTTCGAGCAATCAGCAATGGAAAATTGACTCAATATTAACAATTCCATGTTGTTAACAGCTGGAGAAGCAGCAACAGTAGCAGGGGCCTGCGTAGATGATATCGGCTGCTAGTTGCGAGAAATGGTTAGATATTTTCGCTTTGAAGGTGCCAACTTGCTTTCATTGTGCATCAGACACTTGAAATGCTCTCTAAGGAGGGCAAGAAGTGTGTGTCAGGGGAGAGGAAAAACAACTTATTTGCAAGCCAAAAGTCTTGGAGAGTTCAGAGTCCATCTGGAAAAGGAAACGTTTCTTTTTTTTTCTTTCTCTCCAGCACTTTATGGAACCCAGAAATTTCGCATCATAAAAGACAGCACCAAATCTGCAATGGCTGAAAATGACTGACGTATGAAAGTGAAAAGACAAGCCCGTAACAAGCTGGTTTTTGCATATTGAACAAAAAGAAAAAAAAGAAAGAAAAGAATGAAACAAAATATGAAAGTAAGAATAAACCGTTTCTGAAATGAATTATGCAATTATCAGTCATTCTTACATCTGAATTATGCCAAAATTGCATATTTTCTAAAATTTAGCCAGCATTTGGTTTGGTTCTCCCTTATCATCCCTCCCCCAACATTTTCCCGTGGGTATAGGCCTGGAATACCTGGAAGGCAAGCTTAAAAATTTTGCCAGCTCTCACTGAAAAACCTTTTCTGGCATACCTAACACTCCCCGTAATTGTAGCTTTACTTTCGTGCTGTTTGGGTTATGTTCAAAAAGTATTCAATCGTGATAGCCTTTTTTTTTTTTTACCATCACTTGTATTGACTTTGCACTTTGGAGGCATGGCCACAAGGGTACGGTATGTACCAAGTAACAAAAAATATAAACATGATATCACATACAACAGTATCAACAACTACTGTGATCCAATTCCAAATACCAATTGCATAATTATCCCTCAAGACCATCAACCACAAAAGATGCACAATGTTTTGAAGTGCAGCAAAGTAGTGTACCATTCATTATCATGAACTGTCATCCATGACTCAATTAAAAAAAAAGAAAGTATCATAACAGTGTTGCCATATATGTTGTTATTTATAGGTATAACTGTCACTTAAAATGGCTAAAATTACATACACATATATATATATATATATATATATATATATATATATATATATATATATATATACACACACACACACACACAAATACATATACATATATTCTAGGTTGGTGCAAAATGATGGCTGTTTTTGTTATTCTAAACTTTGATCCTTGTTTTGGAAATAAGATATCATTCAAATATCATTATGTAATACACCATTTTGAAGAGTGACTTTTACTCTTTTCATTTAAGCTGAATATTTTCTTTCTTCTAGTTTGAGGCTATCAAATCGAAGATGCCAATTAATAAAAATTCAGCTATTTTGTTGTAGGAATTCAAAATGAAGAAATTACCCACAACATCAACCAGATACCTGGCATGGGGACTGTCAACAAATGTACAGCCCAACATTGGTCCCTAAAATTAGAGATGAGAGCCCAACAAATGTGGACATCCTTCAGTGATTGACGACATCAAATTGAGGTCCATCATTGAGGCAGATTTAATTGGTTACCATGGATTTTCATCAGCTCAATTGGGAAAAAAATAACAGCCAGATCTTGACAAAAAATGTTCAGAAAAAAGAAGTTGCTAACCCTACTCTATGGCAGTCTGCTTGCAAATACAAGTTGTCTGTGAGTCGGATGTTCTTGGGGACTTCTAGCATTGTGGTGACAAAAATAGCACTGCAACGTGCGTTTTTGCTGTGTTATGATCATAAATCCACAACAACCATTCCGAAATTGGATGATCGTAATAGAAGACATCTTGATTTTTACTGTGTAACAAAAATGACCAGCATTGTGAGTCATTAAACAGTTACTTCAATTTATTTCTCTCATCAAAGGTTATCAGTATGTCTTTTGATATTTTGCTTTTAGTAGCCTCAAAGGGTTAAATGGTCAATCAATTTGTTTGTCTTTGTTGCTCTTTGAGGGATTACATGAAATGTCCTTTGAGTTTTGTCCCCTTGAGACAATAATGGTAACAAAGCCCCATTGACCAGGGGGGAGGGGGAACAAATTGGCTGATTGAGTTTGGTGATTTGGAGTAGTCAGATGCCAGATGGGACACTGCCATAAATTACAATTAGGGGAAAAAAAAATTGTAACTGACCCAACAAATAAATGAAAATAACCAATTGGCTGGAACCAAAAGAAATTGAAAAGCAAAGAACGTGCAAGAGACAGAGAGAAAAAGAATACAAGTTCAGCCAGAATAAGGTGAAAGCAACAGTAAAAAAAAAATTAAGATGAGGGCAAAAGGGAAAGGAGAAAGAGGGCAAATGTGTGTGTGTGTGTGTGTGTATATATATATATATATATATCTCACAAACAGACAATAGGAGAAGGAGAGAGAAGAGAGCACAAGCATACAATAGGAGAGAGAGAGCACCGATAGGAACGAGGTAGATGAAGATGACAGAAAAAAAAACAAATAAACATTAGGTGCCGGGTAGGGAGAGGGCAAGATAAAAATGGGAGAAGAGTGGGGGGAAAAAGAAAGCAAAAAGAAAAAAAAAAACAAACAAACCAAGAGTTGGAGTGTCAGGAGACAGAGCAAAAAAAAAAACCCAATAAGAGTATGGGGTTGTGTGCAAAAACAATAGGAGAAGGGTGAAGAAATAAAGGAGTGGGGCAGGGAGCGAAAAAATAAACAAACAACAAAGATTAGTAGCAGGGTGGGAGCCGAGCAGAAAAAAACCCAAAACAATAGGAAAACAGAGAGAAAAATAAAGTAAACATATAGGATTTAGAGAAAGAGGAAAACGTCAGATCTATTTCAAACAGGGAACAATTCTTGTCATCTGAGGCATAAGTGATAGTTTTTTAAATTTACACAAAATTAGATAATGAATCAAAATTTGAATGATTCAATTTTGGTTGAACTTACCACCAGGTTTAACAAACTTGTATAATTTCCTTAAGTATAGAAAAATAGAAACCCACCATTGGGAAACTCAAATGGCAATAGGCTGGACATGTTAAAAAGACTTTCAAACAACCACTGGACATCACAACTTGCAACATGGATTCCTAGAGATCATAAGCAAAATTGTGGCTAATGTAAAGTAATATTGCCTGACGAGCTACACAAATTTAGGAAGTACTGGCTCCCTGACGCTTACCCACGATAGAGAAGTCTGGCGGAGCTAGGGGGAAGGTTTATGTCTAATGATGGACTCTAAAAGGATGATGATGATGATAAGAAAAGGCCAGAATATAACCAGCCGACTCCCCTCTACACTATTATAACCAGAAAAAAACTTTTTAAAAAAAAGAAAAAAAAGATAAGCCCCCTGCCCCCAGTTTTGTATTGGGGGTTCAATTTGCAATGTAGGTTTATGCTAAATTGGTCCTTTAGTTCATGTCCCACAGCATTGATACTTATATTTTAGAAATTCAAGCTTTTATAGTGATCATAGCTCAACAATAGGTGAGAGAAGTAACTCATTCATTGATCATCCATTCTTCCTTTAATGGTCGCTTGATGGTTCCTATCAAGGGACAAACTGGACTTGTCTTAATTAATGTTGTTTTCTACAAGTGGATTCTACTTTTTTTAAATCCTTAAGGAATAGTGTTACCTTTTTTATTTGTTTCTATGAATAATTTCCTCTAGCATGCACATTTTGATCCAAGGCATAGGGCCGTGGAATGACATTTTGATCCAAGGCATAGGGCCGTGGAATGACATTTTGATCCAAGGCATAGGGCCGTGGAATGACATTTTGATCCAAGGCATAGGGCCGTGGAATGACATTTTGATCCAAGGCATAGGGTCGTGGAATGACATTTCGATCCAAGGCATAGGGCCGTGGAATGACATTTTGATCCAAGGCATAGGGCCGTGGAATGACATTTCGATCCAAGGCATAGGGCCGTGGAATGACATTTCGATCCAAGGCATAGGGCCGTGGAATGACATTTCGATCATAGGCATAGGGCCGTGGAATGACATTTCGATCATAGGCACAGGGCCGTGGAATGACATTTCGATCATAGGCATATGGCCATGGAATGACATTTCGATCATAGGCATAGTGTTATTTTGATCTTAGGCTGAAGTACAGATCTGAACAAATAATCCCATCATTTTTTAAAGGTACTATACAAGCATTTCAATATTTTATCCACACCCTCCAAAAGTAAAAATAAAAATAATGCACACAATTTTTATTCAGCTTTCTACCTAAACCCTAGTTCCAGAGTAAAAAGGATGGAATTTGTAGCCTTCCTCTTCTAGGAAAGACTTGTTTAAATAAATCAGAAATTTGTCAAGATGAAAGATATTACTGAATCTAGCGGGCAACTATTTCTTTTAAAAACAGAATTAGTAAGTTACAAATTTAGAAGTGCTTTTTGGCTTGATTACATAACCATGTGATAATTGATTTTTGAAATGGACACTAGCAATAGGGTATACTTATGAAGTTGAGAGTGTAACTAAATTGCCTAAAGTGAGTTGAGAAGTTTTTTTTCATTTCCAATAAATAATTCAAATTCAATTAATTTTTTCTTCAAAACACCCCTTTGAAAGTGAAGTAATAGTCAAATTGATTTTAGCATTTCCTTTTCTAAAAAATAAAAAAGAATATAACTCATTTATAAATTTCCAGAACTTACAAATTTAGGAGATGCTATCAAGTCTATTGAATTGATTAGAGTATATATATATATATATATATATATATGCGTGTGTGTGTGTGTGCATATATACATACATACATATATATATATATATATATACACGTAGAGGTGCTACCCAAAAGTTAGGGGGAATTTGAACAGATTGATCAATTTGTTCATCTGTCAAGTTACCCAGTATTTCTCGTGTCTCATTGGACGATTCATACTTCACTTGAAATCACCCAACCGAAGGATGAAGAACCTTTTCTTTTTTAAAAATTTTTTCTCAAGGAAGCCATTTTGAACCTCAAGTTTCCTGAATGTTTGAGTAGAGCTTCATGTAATTAATTTTCAATGAAATGGGAGTAACCTTTTTGGGGGACAAGTAGTTGCAAATAATCTCATTTAAATAGGTATAGGTTATTTTCAGTATATCTGTATAGTGGAGTGGGAGGCCTAATAGTTGACATCACAGAAAATGGAATCGGCAAACTGAATTCGAACACCAACTGGGACAGTTTTCATTGTACTTATGCCCTTGGGAGAAGCATGAATTTACTTCTCTTTCCAGCTACAGGTAAAAAAAAAGGGCAGTTGGAGCCCTGTAAAGCAGTCTAACTTATGCATCAGGCAAACACCAAGGCCCAATAAAAACCCACAATTACAATATATGATGATTGGGCTTCCATGGATCATTCAAGAAATGAAGAACATTACCTCAGGTGTCGTGCAATATGGAAAGCAACCAACTCCCAACTATTTTGGAATAAGCTACATGAATGAAAAATTAGGATTTAATGGATTAAATATATCTACTCGGTTTCAAGGTGAATTTATAGTCATGAATCTGATTCCCTGAGGAAGAGTCAAAATGCAATGCCAACACCGATGGAGATACAAGTTTTCAGAGATCAAAGAGAAAGAAAAAGCATAAACATTTCACCGTAGATAGAATAATGAAAAGGCAAGAAGATTTGTCATACTGGGGAAAAAAAAAAAAAAAAATCAATACGTTGGAAGTTGATGGGGGGTATGTTACACCTTTGTCACCAGGGGTAGAGGTAGATCAATAATTCTTATACTGATTTAATGGAAAAATTCAATATCTTTGTCAGTCTGGAAGATACAGACTCAATTACATTCTTCTAATCAGGAGCTGCTTCAGCTCAAGATAATCTATTTTTATTTTCTGCTTATGGTTTTAAGAATTGTATTGTATAATAACCATTGTCACTCTTGAGGTGGTAGGTTTTCTGGCACACTGAAGAAAACAGAAAAAGAGGGAAGTGGCATGGGCTGTTGCTGGGTCAGTGCCTGAAAGTATGCAGGCAACTGCTGCTGATAACATTACTACTAATGATGATGATTATCATTATTATCTCTTAGTATTGTTTTTTAACTAACTTTTGTTCCTCATTGTTTCAAACTCATAAAAAAAAAAATACAGAAAATATGAAGTAGGATAGAAAAACAATAGAAATATAATTTGTTCGAGGAATATACTTTTTGTTTGCAACAAATAGATTTAAACCAAAATATATATTTGTACAATTTATGCAAATGAAAATAACCTGACTTTTTCAGAAAGGTACTAGGCATTGATCAGTTTAATGAAACTAAACTCTTGAGCTTATCTCCATATATGAGGAATGTGAATCAGTTGTAATTAATAATCTTTCGGTGGATTCAAAATTGATATTTTCCAAAATCTTCAGAGATTTTCAGCTTATAATTCAAGGAATTTTATCTCGTTAAGCTGTGTGTTGCAGAAACTTGACAACTTTAAAAGTGGCACCTCATTTGATACAGTGACAAGCTCATCAAGTCTTAGAATCTCAACATGTTTGAGAAAATAACATGAATTTCAAAAGAATTAGAAAAATCTAATCAAAATCTCTATACTAATTCTATGCTGAGAGATGATGTAAGTCATACTAAAATACATACACGTTAGAGTAAAAATTAAAAATCAACATACATGTTGTCAGAAGTTCTGAGGTGGAGTATTATCATTACTAAATGAATTATTCAGATAAGTATCCGTAGTATTGGGCAAAACAATCAGTCCATGGATGAACAGGTAGTGTTGTTTCAATGACTGTATAAAATGGATTGGCAAATCTAGGAATCGGGTAAAACCAGTCAAAGTAAGACCTTTCACTATCCTTACCATTGTTGTTTCGATTCCTATAATTTTGTCAGATGTGATCCCTGTCCTCCTTTTGTACATAGATCTAGACAATTACTAATTCCCTGCAAATTGTTACTTACAGCCAAACAATTGACTTTTACATGTTATCATGAATTGATGATCATTTTGTGGTCTTCATAAATAACATTTCACTTGGTGTAGTTATGTTATGTACTAATATTCAAGTGCCGTTGGCTTAACTGGAAGCTGGGCTAAGTTTAAAAACAACAATGATTGCTTAAGATATTTTAAGTCTGGTCTATCTTTGGCAATGGGTTCTCAGAACAATTCAACCAACTCACTATTTGAAAATTCTCAACAACACATTCAACAATTTTTATCATTTTTATTAGATGAAGCATTATAAATGATTATTATTTCAAATTCTTAATGACTACTTTTTTCTGGTCAACAATATATACTCACTGCTGGAGGGAAATTAGCCTGAGCAAAAAGTTGCAGTGAAAAGAAATTAATGATTCAAGATGAAAGTGAAAAAAAAGTCATAAAAATTTTCAACTAATAATGATTCAAAACTCATCTAATAAAAAACAAAAATGTATCAAATGCTGAAACCACCAGAATGTAAACAAATGATCAGGATCTATGATGGGTTTGAAGATACTTTTGGACTTCTGTCTTCCAGTTGAGTCTTTAGAGATTGACTGATAAAGCAGGCCAGGCATAATGGAGCTTCCCCTAAGGGATGTGGGTTCAAACCCTACGTAAGGTTTATTCTTTATTTTCAATCAGAGTTATTTACTCACTACCAGAGGGTAATCAGCCTGAGCAAAAAGTTGCAATAAAAAGTAACTAATAAATTAATATCACGGTAAAAAATAGTCAAAAGATTTTGGATGATAACACATTCAACATTTGAATTCCAGGGTCCATTCTAGAAGTTGGTGAAATAAAACACTTTGAAAAAAAGAAATATGAGATTTCTATGGTTAGAAATTGAGCCGACCATTACAGCACAGTAATTCACTAAAACGAAATATCATCTGAGCCAAGAGGTTGAGACAATTAACTAGAGGCTAGGAAATTTATGCTAATACTTTGGAGCCTGCCGGGTAAGTGAGGTTTGTGTCAGATAAAATATCTAGCTCTTAAACAAAATGAATACAGACAATTGTAACAGAGGTAAAATGAAGAGCTAAGCATACAATATCAGATGAATCTTCAGCTGTTTATCCTTCTAAGGCCAACATTAAATGTAAAGAAATATATGCAGAAAGAGAGAACATGAAATGTGCATTGAATCATCAATACTGTCATTTGATCAAATTCTGGACCGATTCTTCAGTCAAGATCATTTTATGTGATCTTTTAAAGTTGCCACTAGACTCTTTGTCAGCTACAACCATATCAAATACTTGATCAGTGTTCATCTTTGTGGAACAATGAATTAAAAAACATAACTGGAAGTGCTTGATAAGCAATTCAAGTAGTATAATAGTTATTTGGCTGGGTATTCAAGATTCTTGCTCTGAGAAAAAAAAAAGTGAAATGACTCATGAGATTTTGAGTAATTAACCCTCTGCTTAACAAAAAAATGCTTTTATATAAAATGTCATATGAAATCATTATTGAGAGAAGACTTCAGCAGCATAATGACTGTTTCAAGCTCTACTTCATGATATAAATGAAAGAATAAATTGGTTTAGTCACAAGGTGAGGCGTAACAAATCTAAATAAAAAGAAGACTGAAGTGAAAAGAATTGATAAACAAGATAGATTCTCATCTAATGGTAAGTAATGGAAATCAGTTGCCCTAATATCAAACAAAAATTGCTCAAAAAAAGTGAGTCCATCTCGTAGCAATATACAGAGTAAGCAGTTCCTCAAAATCACTGATATCATTATTGTAATCGAAATCAGTTGGTCCTGAACTCCTGACTACAAATGAATTGGAAATTTTAAGAAATTAAAAAAATGAGTTCATAACAATTTGATGACTTGACAATGAATTCAAATTTATAACAATGAATGCAGATCTATTCATCATTTAATGTTATGGAACCTAACCAAGAGACAGACCCACAAACTGAGAAGCATGCAGCATGCGTATAAGAGAATCATGCTCAACCTCACATGGAGAGATCACAAAACAGTACAGTATATAAGGAAGAAAATGGGAGTCCAAGACATCATAAAAACTATTAAAAAACTCAAATGGCAATGGGCAGGCCATGTTGCAAGAATGAAGAACAACCGATGGACATCACAACTCACAACATGGATCCCCAGATATAACATGAGAAACCGAGGACAACAGAACACAAGATGGAGAGATGAACTGGACAGGGTCAGGAAATACTGGCTCCGCGACGCCCATGATAGAGAATTGTGGCGAATCCAAGAGAAGGTCTATGTCCAACGACGGACGTTAAAAGATTGATGATGATGATGATAATGTTATCAGCCAATTTCTGATATCTAAAAAGACCCTGATCACAATAAGTGGCTTCCTCTGTATTCTTTAAAATAAGTCATGACAGATTGTTAGCAGTCTAAGTGGAATTACTTAACCGTTTCAAACTAACCTATCAAGATGCCTAATACCTGAATTAAGATGTACCATTAGACTTGGAGATGAGATCTACTGGACATATATATCACAGCAGTCATAGCAACCTCGAAATACATACGTCCCAGGAGTCTGGGAAGGGTTACCTGATAGATAGCAGAAGAGATTATACCATGTAGCCAATTAAACAGGAAATTTCTTGCTTTTTGATGAGTGTAGTCACCTTGCCACAGACAGAACATCTATAAAAAAAACCTGCTGTTCTGAAAGGTTTCCGATAGATAAATCCATACTAAAAACAAAGGGAGATAATAAGCTCCACTCAAGTGTAAAATATTCTCTCTGTAAGCAAAAGGGAAAAAGAAAATGTATTTTATGCAGATAATGCACTATCCATCTAATTATGTATAGTTGGGATTCTTCTGTATCGTGGCTACGAGTTAAAGTGATGAGTATGTTATTTTCTTGGTTCTGGCCCATGGTGGTCTGCAGTAACATCTTACGAACAGAAAAACAGACATCTGACAAAAAAAAAAAAAAAAATGGATGAGGTTAAAACTTTCTTTTGTATTTGTAAACTTTTGATTCTATCTCTAATCTTCACACATCAAAGTGAACTAATAGAAGATGAAGTTAAATCATTTGAAAATTGAATGAAAGCAAGAAAAAAAAAAAACACTTGTGTGTGTGTATACATATATACATATACATACACACAACAATACAAATCAGGAATACAATATATCATAATACAATATCTGAAGTTTGATGGGTTTATTTTATCAAGTGCTTGATACATTCAGTATCAAGTTGATTTAGATTAGAGTACAGAATATGAAGTACAGAATATGATGAAGTAAAGAAAGGTAACGTACCACAAGGACCGATGGTTCAACTGAATACTGACAACAAAAATGCCTCCAACACATCCTTATAAATCATAACTACCAACAAGCATAGCATCCCAACGAAATGAATGAGAAAAACAAAAGATATATAAATAGAATAAAAGGTAGATCTTATAACCTTTAAGAATAGACGTAACATCCCCACCAAAATGTCCTCAATAGGAATCTAGAATCGCGCGAATCATTCACCTGTAGAAGCTTGAACAGGGCAGAAAAATAATGTGTTTGTGTAGCAAATCCTTACTTCATATATATGTATATATATATATATATATATACACATATACACACACGTGCATATGACTATATGACCATGAAAAGAAAGTTCAATAATTAGGTCTTTTATATTCACATAAAAAGAGTTTTTTTGCAAAGATGATACTAGGGACTAAGCAACATCAAATTTATCAACATTTAATTATCATTTCTAAAAGAGAAAACAAAAGGTTCCACTGCCATTTCCTCATGATTCAAAAAGCAGGAGTTCAACAAAATGAGAATATTTTCAGTTTTGTTCTGAACCATTGGGGGGGGGGGGAGTAAGAGGGTTGGATATTTTGCAAGAGTTAATGCTGAATTCCAAGCATTGTTACAGATGTCAAGAAAAGGAAAAAAGACAAAATTACCAAAAGAAAGGAGAAGAAAAATTGTTTTGTGGCTTTTAATAAAACCTGTAGCCTTGATCGATGGACTTCTTTCTCACCAACCACAAGTAAGAATTTCACGTTGAAAAAATAGATAACTGAATCCAATCTTGAGGTTTGAATGGAGATATATTGAAATAGTCTCTTTGTCTTTGGCCTGATGGTCGATGCGCAGTAATATGTTGTTAAGTCTAATAAGTTATGAAGTTAATAACTTGAAACAAATGAAAGTTCCAATTTAAGGTGTCATGCTTTACATTGATAATTTTTGATTTCACTCAATGGAGTGCCATTGTACAATACTATAATAGAAAGCCTTTATGAAATTGATCCTGAGCAGGGGCACAGACACTATGCCTATCCATATGTAAATAACCCTGTCATTTTTGACAGGTAAAAACACTAGTTTTCATACATTTTACCTGTCTTTTCTTTGTCTTCTTTTAATGGACATTCTCAGTTAGATACAAACTAATGTGATGTACAGATACCTTCCTGTATAAAGTATATATATATATATATATATATATATATTATTTCTGATATATATTACACTTTTCTCCAAAATATTGGCAAGATGTAAATATGACATTGATGCTTCATTTTCAAGAAGTAAAGATAGAAACAGATTCAATAAGGAAAATGATTAAGAGTATCATACTGAAGATTCATGAATAACACACGTAAAACTTGAGGGGGGGGGGTAAAGTAAGGACATTGAGAAAGAGTATTGTTCCTGAACAATGGTCGTCAAAATTGATATTTGGAGAAAGCCATTATGGAAATGGCTGGGAAATGGAATCATAAAAAAAAAAGAAACTGGGGGACTGGGATGGTATTGTAGATAGTTTCACTTGATCAAATGGCAGACGGTATGGTTAACAATTAGCAGAACTTTAACAAAAAAGATTACTGGAAAGACATCTGACCTAGAATTTGAATTATCACTGTAGGCAACCATGCCTTGTGAATTGATAGAAGAAAAGTTACAGACGATGTACTGGAATCTTCCAAAAGTGTGCGGTAAGAAATGATAGAGCATCTTCATTCCAAGATGGATGAAGTAGGAAGCTGATTCTAAGTTGAGGTACTTAGGCAGACAGAGTATAACAAGCTTGGTCCATTCCATATGTACTGACCTTATGTTATCAACAGAAGCTCATCAAAATTATCTACAATAATAATTGGAATCAGATTGAATTTCGAGAAGAAAAAATATCTAACAAGTGTCAATAGGCATTGGTTCCACCGAAGACAGAATATCACCATGATTGCTTATTGAAGCCCACTTGATTAGAAAATATTAGATATGACAGAAAATCCAGAATTTAATTCCTGGTGCTAGATGATTCTGAGAATGGAAAAAGGTGAGTTGGATGTTTGAATTTGGTATCTGGCTTCTTGCTGGAACAAATATACTCTTCAATAATCAAATTTGATAAGTTGCACTTGTGCAGAGACTGAGATGTCACTGATAAAAGTTCAAATCCAGTTACTGTATACACCGGTATATGAGACAGACATTTAATTGAAAAAAAAAAACAAAAAAAACTTGAATATTACATTGCATTCAATTGGCTGGAATTATGACTAGAGCACTGCTGACCGAAGCTTGATATGAACATTTGTAGGGCTTGAATTAGTTGCACTGAGAGGTAATCCACTAAGTATCCTTGTAAACCATTCTTCTCAGAGTCAAACATTTACAGGTATACCTTAACTATTGTGATTAATTTGTTCTAAAATTTTCCATAATATTCCAAAGTACACTGTTCAAGACCTTAAAATATTTCAACGGTCTTTTTTTCCCCCAGCTTATATTTAGTTATATTAATTTGTATATCAATACCTTGACCATACAACATCAGAACTCATACTAATCAAAACTGTACATAGGATCTCAAAATCTCCATTGTATACTTTATATACGTCTTGGGTACTGGCACCAGACTATCTTTAAATTAAATTTTGGCCATAATTCCTTGTGCTGCCAACTGAATTAGGGAATGACAAAAGATAAGAGGAATAGATGTTTGAATCACAGAACAATATCAACCAATGCTCAGCAGAGAGATAACCAATAATAAATGATTGTTATTTGAGGTCTGGTAGATACGGTTAATCGATATTCCTACAAGATGTGAAACATCGAAGGGGCACTCATTTGCAGAGTAACAACTTCTTACACATATTAGTTTAAAAGGTGCAGCTACTGGCACAGAAGACATCATTGGTGAACTGCATTAAAGTTAGATCCAAGGTTGTTAATATTCACTTTGCACTATTGCCCTTAGGAAAGGCATGGATCTCCCCAAAAGCTAAGGATGAATAGCGGGGCAATTGGAAGCTTTAGCCCAATAAAGCAGTCCAACTTCAGCCAGGGTAAAGATGAACCAAATGCCTGTTCAGGCATGGAGTGATTATGGCCCTATGATGTACAAGGACTCTATAGGAATCATTTTTTTTTTTTTTTGAATTTTTTTTAAATACATTCGTTTCAATTAGTTTCTCAGTATTTTTGTTGCTTTTTATTTTTTTTCATCGATGCGATCTTCAACAAGTTAATATCATTTGAAGCTACTTCTTTATGCTGTTTTCTCGTACTTTTATTTATTGCACCAAAAAGAGACGGGTGGAAAAGCAGGAAAAATTATGAAGAAACTTGTCAAGACTGATTACAATATATAAAAGTCAGTTTCAATTGCTTTGTAAAATATCACATTATGTTTTTGCTTGTATCCAAGAGTGAAGACTAGATACACCTTTCATATTCAGTAAAAATTAAAAGAAACCCCCAAATGTCCAAGTAAAGGGGTGAAATTCATGTTACTTATCTCAACTAGGTAGACAGGTATCAAAAATATCATTAATTGCAGCGACGATCATGGGTATTTATATAAAAGAAATTAAAACACATTGTAATAATTCAAATATTTTCTTTTAAGCTTCAATTTTGGCTTTAATTGCAAGAAAATAGCATAAGATTCAGTGAAAAAGAACAAACTTTTGTGTACATGAAGCAGGTTTTAGACTATCTGTAATGCCAATTTCGGTCATATAAAATTACTTAGATTAAAACATACTGTTTGTCTGCAGTGAGAAAAATTCAAGCTTCCATTAAAAATCCTCCAAAAATAAAGTAGCAATTATAAAAATGTGATTAAGTGAAAATTAGTTAATTCAATAATTACTTGACTGAATTAAAAAGAAAAAAAAAAAAACAAACTTTTTATTTGAAATATAGTGAAAAACACTTTTTACCCCCCAGCAGTTGTGCTACTTGTCAACTGAGTTCTAAGAACAAGTAGGTATTGAGTAAACATTTGCATAATTTTAAAGAATAGATTACCAAAAAAGAAAAAACCTTATATTACCTACAATGGCCAAAGTATATTCTCAATATCACAAAAACATCATATGATGGGCAACACTAGTATTAAAACATTTTATAATGATAATACTTCATCTCAAAATGTTCAAGACAAGTAAAGAGTAACTTGTGCTCTCGAACTCAAAAATTGCACAAAGTGAGAATAGGTTACAGTTTGGCCATTTAACAACAAACCCAATTTCCACCAATTCAATTTCTTTGATTCCGAATATGGAAGGAACTGAAACCACAAGGAAAGAGACCTGCTCTGACTGCCTCTCTGCACTGAATGCAATAAATCAGTACATGCTATATCCAGTACTATCTAAGGTATGAGAAATGGACTGTAGCTTAAGATTAATTCAAAGCTTGCCAATCATTGTGGACCTGACACAATGAACAAATAAAAAAAGAATTTTTTTCAAAGTGTCAATAGTACATAACTGTAACGTAACGTAATGGAATGTTACTGACCCAAAACAACTGAGGAAGAAAGAAAGAGTCAATAGAGTAAGCATATAAAATTGTCAACACATAAGCAGCAGGCCAATAGCTTGCCAGTTAACAAGAGCTGAGGGGCAGTTGGAGCCCCACAGCTCAGTAAGGTAGTCCATCTAAGAGAGGATTACACTGAAGGTAAAAAAAACAAAACCCAACAGCTTGGTGGTCATCATAGCTAGTCCCAAGCCCAGGTGAAAGAGGCAGGTCGGGGGTGTGTGTGTGGGGGGGCTAGCAACTTGACCCTGTAAAACCAACAAGCTACTGAAACTGCAGCAAAGTGGTTGCAGCCCCATGCTACAAAATGAATCTACAAGAATGAACAAAATTCCGACAGAAAATAAAATTATTCCATTTTCAGAAAATAATTCCTTGTAGCCTAAAGAATTTTAAGAGCAAGATTTAACTGCTAGACTATTTTCTCCTTTATACTTAACCTAAATGGGCAACTCTCAAGCAGATGACACAAGGAAGTGAACTTTAGACACTGTGTTAACCCAACCTTTACAATTGAGAACGGTGTGATGTTAAGCCTGAAATAACCCAAACACAAACACAACACACACAGACAATTCTTGCAGCAAAGCCTGCTTACATAAGATACAAAAGAAAATCAGAACAAAGAGGATAGACTCCATTCTGATATTTTATTTATTGGTTACGGCTTCACAGACAATCTTTGATATTACCAGGTTATTGTTCTCGCCCCCACTGAATTTGGCACTTTGCTCTGGTTGGTCAGATATCACAAAAGTTAAAAGAAATGAACACCACAAAAGCAGGAACGACAGATCAGAAACATCAATTCCACATGGGTTCTCTTAAAGACAATCGAGGGATGATTACATACTGGAGGTCAGGAGACACTACAGTATTTGCCGAGGTTTAGACTGACTGGGAAAATGAGAAATGACCAAAAAATCTCTTTCAGCTGGCAGCAACAAAATGTTTTTCATAAAAAAACAAAACAAACTTTCTTCTTGTTCCCAAGGCATTGGTTGATGCAGAACACTGAGGCAAAGCAATTGCTGTAAACCCTAGACAGTATCTAAAAAAGGAGAATCTTATAGAAACCAGTCAAATGGAAGAGCCAAGAGGGACAAGTATTTATAGACATGACCTTCCAGTGACCAAGACATAACCAAATACTGATACGATGGATGCAAAAGGTTTTGATGCTCTTAAAAGTAAAGAGAGACAAAATATTACGTACATTTGATTCTGTTCTTGCCCAACTGATCCTACTGAACAGCCACTTCTTGTAACCAATGTTCCATTTAAGTGAAACCCACTATGCTAAAGTGGATGTACATATACAAATATGATATTAAAAAGGCAATGTGCAAAAAAAAACCCCCCCAAAATTGTTATTAAAAATGAGGCAATTTATTTTTATTAACATGTTTGGCCTTAATACAACTCTATCAGAATGTAAGGTAATATAAAGGACATGGAGTTCTTATAGGGAATTTATCATATTAAGATGTTATCACTTGTGGGAGGACATTAATCTTGGGTCATCTACATCCAGAATAGTTTTTATGGCTGTTATTTGCCTTTATATATATATATATATATATATATATATATATATATATATATATATATATATATATATATATATATATATATATGTGTGTGTGTGTGTGTGTGTGCATGTATACACACGTTTTCTATTTAATGAAAAAGAAATTCAGTTTTACCTCACTGGAACCAAGTTAACTCAATTCACGCTGTTGAATAAAAGTGTCAGTACCAGACTCTCAACTTACCTAGAAGAAAGAAACAAACAAAAAAAAAAAATATAAGCAACAAACATTAAGAATGAAAAGTGTCAAATAACAATATACTTAGTATGAAATAAAGAAAACAAGAAGCATAATCAAAATGTTTTGAAATTGATTTTTTCCCTCTTAATATGATAAAAGTACAAAATGACAGTTTAATTCCATAAAGCTTGGAGTTTATACTGTAGATAAATTCTAAGCATGTAAATAAGACGTGAAAACATTATGTCTGGGCCTCCCATTAATAGTAATTAACACCTAAAAACAATTTCAAAGGCGTAATCAGAAATAAAGACATTTCTAACATTACGTAGATAGATTCAGAGGAGATTTCTTGGCGAGAAAACAAAATTATAACAGATGTCAAAAAGTCGGAAAGAAAAAGGCAGTGCTCTTAGAATTCTGACACCATCTGGTATGGAACGAGAGTGATAGCCTGCTTGATAAAATACAAAACCAGGAGCCATCAAGAATATAGCTCAAATACCCATCCCACAGGTGGGACTTCTTGAGATGAAATGAAAACCTTTCAGTTCAAGCCTAATTTTTAAAATGAACAATTATCATATTTGATTTCATATAAAACCCATGGGCATACGAGACTGCCCTCCATTCCATCAGGGAATACCCATAGAAAAAAAGTAGGGTATTTATAGGTGAGCATCTAATGTTATTGAAATATGTACCTATCATATAGCAAAATACAAATCTTGGACAAAACGTAGGACAGACGGAAAACTCTTTCAAATGATAGTTCTGTTTTTACTCCGCATATAATTCAGGTTAGTAGGTATTTATCTGCCTCCCCACAGGTGCAGAATATGACACTAGGTCAATTTGAATGTGGGGATCAACATGCATACATGTGGGGAGAGACAATAATTGTCTACTTCCCTATAGGAGGCATCAAGCAATGAATTTGAATTCAACCTTGTAAGTGCAATGGGGAGGAACAGCTTTTGGGGGATGATCCCCTGAAACTGAAAGATTCTGAACAAACCTAGCCACAAATGAGAGAACCAGAAAGCACGTCCATAAGGAACCAACCCTTTGAAGGTTTGTATTTTGCCCATGGTAATTTCCAAACTGAATCCCTTGACCTATCAAGTTATTGTCAGCTTTTGCAAGCATTCTAGTTAAGACAATTCACAGATCCAGAAACAAAAATCTGTTGCACACTAAAGAATTGACTGAATAGCAGTTTATGGTTACAGCATTTCAGTCGGGTTAATCTTCAATCATGTGTAAACTATGTGATGTGAGTGATTTGCTAAATTGTTCACATTGAAAGATACAAATTTATTGAAACAATAATGTATACAGTTAACAGTGACGGTAGCCATAATGATGCTGAGAGAGACTATCAATGACATATGTTATAGTAGTGATGTAGGTAATATTCACACCAATGTCAGAGAAAGTGGGGTGACCATAACAGTTGTCAAAAGGAGAGAGGGAGGGGGAGACACACAAGCACTATCATTGACATATAACATTGATGTCAATAATGTTCACACTAATGTCTGGTTCAGTAGTCTCCTTGTCTACCAAAGAACCAGTGCATCCTTCCAGCTTCCTGTCCCTAATTGCCAACCAATTACTAAAGTCTTTGAAAAATTACCGAGGAATTCCTTGTTTATAAAGATTACCAAGGATTTCTTTTGATAATCAAGAAAGCCCATTAGCAGTAGGAAAAGTTTGGAAAACAAGCATAAAAAGTGACCAAAAAAAAGTTCACGATGGAAGAAGAAAAAAAAAGGTTGGCAACTGAAGAATTCCCAAAACTTTTTGTTCCAAATATACAGTCTCTTTCTAAACTTATTTTGCTATACACATACATACTTGTACTACACAATGAACAACTACATAATTTAGACATGCACGCGTAGATAAATGGATATACACATGCATACACTCAACTGTGAGTGCTTATGTGTGTACGTATTTATCTGTCAATCAACTTCTTCTATATGCATGTATGGACACACTTCTGTGTATGTATGGATATATGTTTCCACATATGTGCGTTCTAACGTATTATGTACCTTTTCCTTTACCAACTGGCTCCATTTAGTATATGCCAAAGCTCATGGAAAAAATGGGGGTCAAAGGAGTACATAAAAAGGTGGATACGATAGAGTGGGGGTTAAAAAAAATACCAACCCAAAATAACAAGGCTGGCAAGATGTCTAGAATAAATTGGCAGGGCTAGTTAGGAATTTTCAGACCTTTGCATACCACTTCATAATTAAAAGGAAGAAAAGAGACTGGGGCAGCATCAAGTGGATTGAGATGGGAGGAGAAGAAAAAGCAGTTAAAAAAGGAATGAGGGTGTAGCAATAACCCTAATAAGTTTGGAAAAACAGAAGAAACACAAAAAGAAAAACTTTTCAAAGAATGAATAAGGGAAAAATATTTCCAGTGGTGGAGGTAAATGAAGTGAATTGAGGATTTAAAGTGAAAATATATATGACCCCCTCTTCTCAAGTAAATAAACAAACAGAAACATGAGGGGGGGGTCTTCGATTTTTATATTTTCAGAGGGAAAAAAAAACACTTTTTTGTAGCTAAATCAATATTGAAACATTTAGCATTATGATTTGTATTTTTTTTTTACAGTCTGTGCACAAATCTATTTTTGCTAAAAATATGTAACAAAGATTTTGTTGCTCTCATATTGCACAACACATAAAGCAATAATATTGTCTTCATTTCTGAAGAAATTATGGGTTCTCTTGGGGCCTGACACGTAAGATGGGCTGTCTTACAGGGTTGAGGGGCTCAGACTGCCTTGATATTTACCTTAAGCCGGAGAGACAAGCGGATTCATGACTTACCCAAGAGCATCAGTGCAAAATGAACACAAACATAGACATAGTTTGAGCTAAGTTCACAGATTCTATATATGGTACCATAATATCTAAGTAAGTGTAAAACATGAAAAAAAAGAAAAAGAGAAGAATTTACATTAACAGATTTTAGAAAATAAGCAACTTGAGAAAATGTTTTTCCTTAAAGTTTACTATTTAAATCTGTAAAGCTTTCCATACTATATATATATATATATATATATATCTAGAAGGACTTACAGTTTTGAACACTAAATATATCAAAAAACTCATGTTAAAAAACTGGTGCCATTTCAGTCACTTATATTCCCGATACCTGTTGATATAATTTTACGCAGTGTTTTTTTAATATTCTTCACAGAATTTTATTTTCTGGTACTATGTTTGATTTTCTTTTTTTGGGGGGATCATCAGTTGTTTACCATGTAACCATTTTGGGGATTTCAGAACAGAACAATTATATTAACATAGCTTCCTAGCAGAGTTGATAAAACACCAACTTTCTTTCTTTCAGCTATGATTTTAGTATATAGCTAATGTCATATTTCATGTAGTCTAATACTTGATAAAAGGTATCATCATCACCCCAGGATGGCAAGCCTTTTGCAGAGCAAGCTCAACCTTCAAAAACAAGAAGATCCCATTAATCCTAAAAAGAAGGGTATACCACCAATGTATCCTTCTGATAGTATTTCATGGAGCTGAAATATGGAACCTAACCAAGAGACTGACCCACGAATTGAGAACCATGCAACGTGCACATGAAAGAGTTATGCTCAACATCACATGGAGAGATCACAAGACAGCACAATATATTCGGGAAGAGACAGGAGTCAGGGATATCATAGAATCCATTAAAAAAACTCAAATGGCAATGGGCTGGCCATGTTGCAAGGATGGCAGACAAGTGATAGACATCACGACTCGCGATATGGATCCCCAGAGATCACATGCGCAACTGAGGCTGGCAGATTACTAGATGGAGAGACAAGCTAGACAAATTCTGAAAGCACTGGCTCCGCGACGACTATGATATGTAAGTGTGGTGAATCCTGTGGAAGCTTGACGGACGTTAAAAGACTGATTATGATAACTATAATGTATTGAACATGGGTGATATATTATGCATGAATTAAATTTTTGACACAAAGATTACTCATGTAAATTACAAGGAAAACATATTTGACAATGAGGGTTCAATTAGTTCAAGAACAGACTCATTTTTTTGGGGTCATTTCTATTGAATGTTCACCCATGTAAATACTAAATCTGATGAGTCAGTTTTAATCTAGGACCGCATCCAAACCAACTTATGATATCTTCAAGAACACTAGTTATACAGAAATACTTCAAACTGATTTCTAATATATTTAACCTAAAAATTAGACTATCTATATAAACATCTAAACATTTTACTCTTATTTCTAGTATAAAGGCATGAAACTGCTTCTAATAAAACAAACCTTTCGGCCGAATTATAATTGAACAAATAAACGGATTTGCTAGAATCATTCAGTCTTGTTGTTAATAGAGCTAATCAGAATTCTAACCTAGCAAATCCATCTGATCAATTGATTCATTATCTTGTCTTAGAAGACTGAAGATTTCTCTCAAACCTGATTCTAATTAAAACAGCATCAGGTTTTGCTTTGTAAGGATTTCAGTAATCGACTGATTGCTTTGCTTTCACTTTGAACAATCGAGACAAGAAATAGGATTGCGATAAATATGCTCCAAATGGAAATTAACATCCAAGGTGAGATATTAAGGGAAAGAAATTATGTAGAAAGATAGATGCTATAAATATGAGCTATAACTTTGCTGTGAGAGAAGGAAAGTTTGAACATTCAAAATAATGTGTCATTTAGACTAACATTCTATTCCCGAAACTTTAAAATAGTTTTATTTTGTTTCAAAAAGTGTTAAAATAACTTTCAGTTTATAACAAGGCTGCTATTAGCAGAGTGTGAATACATTGTGGCAGAGACAACACACATTTCACTTATATATATATATATATATATATATATACCTGTTTGTATCCATTATATTATTCTATTTGTTCCTACCTTCCTTCACACGTTCAAATATTAAGCTTTAATTTTGATAAGTGAATAGCAAGAGAAAGAGCAGTGAAAGAAAGTTAGGTATTTTACTGAGATAGAAGTGAGAGATGGGGGGGGAGAATTAGGTAGTTCAATAAGGGGGTAAGGAGGGAATGGGAAGATACAGGTAAAAGGTGAGAGAAGAGCAGTGGCATGAGGCAATGGATAATCTTAGTTGTCAACACCTTTGGATTCCAAAGGTCCGGCTAATAAGCAATATATTACTTGGCACTTTGGTAGCTGGTGTTTGCTGATTGTCAGCCATCATCAGATAGAACTTGCATGTTAGTTCAAGGCCTAATTCAGGAAGAATTTTAATGTAAGCAGAAACTGAAAGCTATAATTGATGATTAACTGCAACCTATATGCCCATGCCAGTTGAACACACACACACACACATATATATATATATATATATAAATATATATATATATATATATATATATATATATACACACACACACACACACTTTTATACTAATGTTTACTCATGCATGCATATTATCATGTGAAATGTGTATATGACAAAAGCAGTTATACTTTGGTATATATCATGTGTGGACTGCTTCTTGTGAAGCTGTGACAGTGAGTTCATTCCTCACTGAACACTTCTTGCATGTCTTTGTGACCACAGTTACCTCCAAAGTGTGTGTGCAGACACACGTACACATTTTGCGACCAGGGCACAAAAGATTTTGAGTTCTGAAAATGGCTCACTGAGTTTTTATTGGAATAAAAAAAAAAAAAGAAAAAAAAAAATACTGACTCACCAAGTAAAATTCAAAAGTGCACACAAAATTTTGTCACAGGAAGAAAAACTGCCCCACCCATGTATTTTTTAGGTATGTACTATGCATATATATATATACACACATTAATAGTACATTTGGCATAGTCAGGCATAAGGTCACAATAGTAATCAGTGAAGATTGAACATACAAGAGAATAACTATATATTATCTCTATATAGATATAGATATATACATATATACATAGAGAGAGGTAGATTGATAGATAAAAAGTTCACCATGAGATAATGGTTAACAAGCTACTCTCACAGCTCTCCATGATAACAGTGATTTCAATCCTCACTGGGTGCCCCATACTTGTGGTTTTGTGCCATACTTTGCAAACCTTTGCAAACACACTGTAGACCAAATATAAAGTGTAATCGCTTACAACGTGGTTGGACCAAGGACCAAAAATTTCTAAACGTAATATTTGGCCCTCAAAATAATAGCTAGAAAGACCGCCAAGATGTTATGCATAGGTCATCGCGACAGTAAAAAGGAAGTGAATTCGATAACGAACATTTCAGCAGGCAATAAATGAAACTACTCACCCCTCTTTCCTTTCATCTGTTGCTAAAAGGATTACTTACTTCGGAGGTAATTTTATTTTCCTCATGTAATAACAATGAACCCACCATCTCTAGCACATAAGAATTAAAAGAACAACAACAAAACTGAAGCTCTAAGAGAGAGAGAGAGAGAGAGAAATGTATTCTTAGTAATAACAAAAAATTATATTACTATTTATAAATGATATAATAATGTTAATAAAAGCCAAAAAGCTACTGAATGGAAAATTGGTGGAACCGTTTCGATTATATATACAAGGGTTTCGGACCTTCGGATCGATTTCTTCTTCATTTTTGTTGTTGTACCTCTTTTTGCAACAATTTTCTGTTTTCATTATAAAAAGCCTTTTTGGGGGTGGAGGAGTAAGTTAAAATAAACAATTCTTTACAGCACCGACTTCTGATTTATAACAGGTCTAGAATATCTATATCGTCACATATTATAAACTAATCTTGCAAACCCTTACTACCCTAACGAGTTAGAACCTATCTCTCCTGTTATTGTTGCCAGGTACCAGACTAAGCAAAGCTTAGTAAATATTTTGAAGGGTATTTTGCAGCTGGGTAATTGTTAACAAACTAGTGGACTAACATTTAGTGAATTCAATACACACTGAATGATCCACACATGGCCTTGTGCAAGACTATAAAAATACAGGCGGATAATGTTATCAGCTGGTTATTATCAAAATCAGTGGTTCACAAACATCCATTTAAAATGATCACAACAAGCAGCAACCCTTTTTTTGGCCTTAATGGTTCCTGCCAAGTGCCAATCTTGGTCAGCTAACATTTTGTGTAACCATTTAATCTTCTGTAAAAAGTTAAATGGAAGAGATCTCTTGTAATATACATTGACAAGTGGGGGTATTTATTCTTTTCCTATATTTCTTTTGCTAGGGAATAAAAAAATGAATTGAAAAAAGGCTTCATTACAGCTCTTGCCTGATTGCAAAAAAGAAAAAAGATTCATGAATCAACACAATGTAAAATGTAACAATACAAATCCTCTTTAGATTGCATAAAAAAACCAGAACAATATCAGTGAGCACACACAAATATATATATATATATATATATATATATATATATATATATATGTGTGTGTGTGTGTATGTAATAGAGAGAGATGAAGGATTGTGCATTTATATTCCATCTGACAATATACATTAGCATGTGTATGTATATACATCAGTATGCCAATGCACTGTGCATCTTCACATCAATGTAAATATCTTTCTCTTTTACAATTATATGAACATGAAATATATAGAAATGGAATTCGCATATATATATATATATATATATATATATATATATATATATATATATGTGTGTGTGTAGATGTACATACACACACTGAGCTTTTTAGTGTTATATTTTTATCCAACATTGGAATCTTTTCCGCCATTTTTAGATCTGCTACCTCTTTATTTAGAAATGTAATCCCAACCTTAAAAACAGTAAGAACCAACAAACGTATATTCTATTGAAATGCGGAAATTGAAAGGGAAAAAAAAAAAAAAAAAAAAGAGAGAGAGAAAAGGACAACAAAAACAGACATAATCAAAGGGTATTAGAGAAAATGGAGAATGCCTTTTTCTTTTTGGTTGAGACAATCACTGCCAGATGAAAAACAAATAGTATTTAGAAAGAGCAAAGTATTTCTAAGAAGATTCAACAAGAAGTGAGACAAAACCATTTTTCGTTTTTTGTCCCACACTTGTTCCCTTAATTCAATTCAATTATTGATATTTGTGAAGACGTATTCGCAGACATTCCAGTTGAAGAAATACAACTATGTTTTTAGTCTTATTTTTTAAAAAAAAAAACTCTCTCCACTGACACCAGTCTCAATATGTCATCAAGGAGACATTGATATTTTTCTAAGGAAACAATTGACAATCGTCCTAAGTCACAGCTTGAAGACGCCATACCCATGAAGTTGCAACTAAATATGTCCTGATGCAGTGCAGAGATTTCCTTGACACAGAGTTCTTGACATCATGTTTGTTCTATACGAGCAAGAAAGGATATTCTTGGCAAGTGGATATATACTGGAGTCATATACAAACCAAGCTTCTTATATTGGCTTCTACATAGTTATGACCTCAATGAAAGAATGCATATTAGTCATGTTTTTTTAGAAAGAGATTCATTGTGAAATTAGGTTGGTCAAACAAGGTCCATCTCCAGCCATTTTCAGGCAACAGAATTCCTTCCCATCTACAGGTGTCTGTTAATTCTCTTTCTGCAAAAATTCAGAGTTTCTCATTTGGTATTCCAAAAGCTAATAAGTATTTCTTTCACCGTATGTCATCTGGTGTAAAGTACAAGACAATGATTGAATACTTATGTCCTCAAGGAAATCTACGGACTTAGTTGTGATTGGAATTGGAAAAAGTATTATGAACATCAACCATAGGGTTAAACTCCTAATTTCAGGTTTGATCAGAGATAAATTTTCAATACATCATACTGACAGAACATAACTTGTGGCATGAGAAGGTCATTTCGCTTTATGTACTTCATAATTAGCATGTTTGCATTGAATAATTTGTTCATAATGCATTGATTCTATCAGTGACAAGGAGAGCTTTACTTTGGTTGTTAAAACATTAAAAACGTTGGGAATCCATGATCATAAATGGGAAAGAAAAAAAAAAAAAGAAAGCCTCTACGAAAAGTTCAGAAGATGAGAAGGAATCAGAGAAAATGACTCGGGCGTAGTTCAACGAAGGACACTGGAAAAGGGAAGCAGTATCACTAGTTATAGCAGCATTAGTTGACCTTTCCAACAAAATATAAAAAGGCAAAGCTGAATTCCAAGTAAAAAAAAAAAAAAAAATCCAACATTGATAATAGATTTATTCAAAAAAAGGTAAAAAATGATTTTCCAGCTCAAGGTGACGACATGAATCAACTTTTGATATCTGCATGTCATTGACAACTATGATTCCTTCATAAAAACCACTTTGTCAATCCCATTTGGTAGAATTTTGCCAAGTTTGAAGCCTTCCTCTTAATATGATGGATTCCGGTTAATGATAACAAGCTTAACATAATTACAGTGCCATACCATTTATCTAGCCAACAGAAAACCAAGTAGTTTTCAAAACTGGTTAGTTTTAATTTAGCAAGCTTTGTAGTAGTTAGCCGTTGGGGCCTTTCTTCATTTTAATTTTCGTGATGTACTTGAATTGTCATCAGATGAATACAAGTTAATTAATATTGATTAAATAAACCCGGTTTTTGAAGTGGATTAATTTGTATGTTATAAACAGCTTCGTTCTTTACTTCACTGTTTACATTGTACTGGTAATTTTATATTAAGAATTTCAAGCATTGGAAATGAATTTAGAAAGATCAAAGAGACCCTGCTTTAGAGGGATATTAATTTGTATCTGTTGAAAATAAAGTTGTTCTGTACTTTTCATTGATTCTTTCATATATTCAAGTATATACTAATAATTCAAAAAAATTTTCAACAAAAATAATTGAAGAACTCTATATATTCATGATGAAAAGTTGCAAGTAAATTCTATGATATTTATGATATTGAACTGATCCCTCTTTTTTCACTTCTATGATATTTATAGAATTGAACTGATCATTCTTTTTCTCAATAGATGTATCATCCATGTTCAAAGAGGGGTATACTTTTTTAAAGTAAAAAAAAACGGTAGCTGATAGGATTTTTTTTTGTAAGCAGCAATGCTTATAACTTGATTCCCAGGAAAGAAAATGTGTAGGCTCCCATTTTTCCACTTGGCACTATTGTAAAAGGAGTCCCTCCCTTTACATACATGGAATTTACATTTTCATTTTTAATGATCCCAATAGTCACCTATGAAGCTGAAACATGGAACCTAACCATGACACTGACTCGCAAACTGAGAATCATGCAACGTTAACATGAAAGAATCCTGCTCAACATAATATGGAGAGATCACAAGGCAGCACTATATATCACAGCAAAAACAGGAGTCTGAGATATCATAGGATCCATTAGAAAACTCAAATGGCCATGGGCTGGTCATGTTGCAGCAATGGCAGACAACTGATGGGCATCACGACTCACAACACGGGTCCCCACAGATACACATGCAAAAACCAAGGCCAGCAGAATACAAGATGGAGAGACTAACTAGACTAGTTCAGAAAGTTTTAGCTCAGCAATAGAGAGGTCTGTCAAATCCCGGGGGAGGTCTATGTCCAATCACGGATGATGATGATAAATAAATACAATATATAAAATCAGAAAAAGAAAAGAAGATGAAGAAAATAATGGAAGGAAAATACCAAAAATCGGAGAATTTGAATTTTTTAAAGTTTAAATGCTTTTGAGGACAGCGCAAAATCCTGACCAGCAGAGACTTAGAGTTATTTACTCCGGAGAATCCAAAGGAAGAACATTTCAGAAGTAAATCTACTTGACAGGATTCTCCTTTTCTTCCCCAACATTTGTTTTTTTTTTATATGGAAAGAGAAACAAAAAGTAATTTGAAAAAGCCAGTGATGGAAATCTCAACAGAAACAGGTAAACGGGCATAAAAAATTAATTTGACAGTTTGTTAGGGTCTGACAAAGAACATGTGGATGAGGGAAACTACAAGGGTGCTTGTCAGCTCTTACACTGGTGTGTATGATACAGGCAGGCGTTCAGAGATATAATTAGGTTGTACAGGAAAGAGCCTGATCAAGGCAGCCATGTTACTTCAATCACAGATGCAGCAAATATATCTTTATTACTATACCGTATTTAATGACATGTAAGATGCTGTCCCCCTCCTCATTCCAACAGGGAATATTGAGAAAAGAAAAAGCAGAACACATTTCCCTTTAATTCCTCTTATCTATCATCCGGTTCTGGCTAATGTAGATCTGGACAACAAAAGTCATGTTTACCTTTCAAGCCATTTGGGGGGGGGGGGTCGTATAAGCCATCACTTAGAGTACTTTGCAACAGAGCTTGAAATGCAGTACTTAGTACTACACAAATGCTAAATTGTTTTTTTGTCTTTTTTCAACAATTCTAAGAATTTCTTTTCTGGGGAAGGCAAAGATGAAAAGACATTAATTCTATAACAGGCTTCTCTTAACCATCCAGCTTCATATAAACATATTCATTTACACTATGAAGACATGGTGTCACCATATCTAAAAGAAAATAAAGAACAAGATAGATGGATGGAATTGAGACTTTTAAAAAAATCAACAGCAAGATAGAGAATAAAGTTTCTGTTACTTTGTAGATTGGCATTGATTTGCTAAAACCAAAACTAAAATCACTGAAGTAGAAAATGTTTAATGTTCATTCTGGATCTTTGTCAGTTATCCTGGGAAAAGATTAATGTGTCAGGTTGATACTGTAAAATATTACAACAGTATTATACATCATCTTAAGACGTTTTGTCATCAATGTTGTTTATTCCTGCAGACTCCTTGCAGAGCATTGGGCAGCATGGTTTCAGTAGCAAGTAGGTTTTATGAGGCGGGGTTGCAAGTCCCATGCTCAAGATGGGCTGCCATGGCTCCAACTGCCCCTCTATTTACCCTTTGCTGGTGGAAGAAGTAGATTCATTCATTTCTAAAGGTTATTACTGTAGAGTGAAGGTAAGCAGCTTTGGCTGGAACTCAAACTGGATTTGCAGATTCCGTTTTCCATACCGCTAGGCCACTCCTCACTCCATTTGATACTGTAAAATGGTTACAACAGCATAGCATATGATCTCGAGAGTTTTTTGTCTTCTGTATTACAAACTTGATATCAGATTTATATTAAGACACTTTACAATGATAACACAAATATAGGTCACGTCACAGATAGATCAATTCACTGAACCAAAGCTAAGTCTGTATCCAGCAGCACTTATCCCCCAAAGTGCAACGATGCACAAACTGCAGTCAGCACAAAGCCAAAAAAGACTTGCTGAAGAGAATTGGGGAACAAGTATGCTGTACAATATTGATTTTCAAAGTAGCATTCAAGAGTTTGTTTTTTTTTTCCTTCACCAGCACTGAAGATAGTATAAAAAGAAAAATTATGATTTTTAACACATAGGAATCCTTCTACTGTAACAAGAACTACACCAAGAACAAGATTTGTTTATGGAATTTGATTTGCAAGATACCAGAAATTTTGATTATGCTAAGCAGTCTTTGAAAAATGTAAATTTGTTCATGTGTTAAAAGGATAAAAACGAGTACTAGGAAACACATGCAAAATCTGGCTTGTAATACACAAAATGTCATGTGTTCCTTATATATATATATACATATATATATATGTGTGTGTTTGTGCATTATGAATGAGATGCTACAATCTTTTTCTCTCTCTACCGATATTGTTTACGAGTATTTCCATAGGCTTGTGGAAATATCAGTGCCTCATTTAAGCCATCTGGTTTTCTGATTCTTTCTCCGTTTGCAATGCAAGATATTACATGTGTACATTATACAAATATACACTGCTCAAACCACACACACACCCACACACATGCCCACACACAGACATATGTAGAATGATTTTTCATACGTAGATGTGTACGTCTATGAAGGCACAGAAAAAAATCATACGATTCTCTACATATGTAAATACAAACTGGTATAGAAAACCACGAATATGAGGGAATAAAAAAGAAACCATAAATAAGTATGAGAAGAGAAACCACATTAATAACAACAATAATAACAATGCTTCTCAACAGCCAAACCCAAGAAAGACTGAATTCCCTTTGATAGTAACACAGAGGCAGACTTTCTTTTACCTTAGCAAGTTGAATGTATACTACAAACATACACGTAGACGACAAATGTAGGTCTAGATGGTAGATGCGGCTGGCAGCTGTCCCTAAGGAAGAAACACACTTGGTTGGGTGAATGGGCGTGTATGTTGAGGAATGAAGATGGGCAAGAGGTTTGGTTGCCGCTAGTCTCCAGAGATGTGCTCTCTGCAACTTGCAGAAGAGATGGCAGAGTTAATGCTTTAAGCTGACTGTTTGGAGAAAAATCAATTCTCAAAGTAATCATCTTTCGTTTCAACAGAACTGAAATTTTTACATTTAAGATGAGAAGGAAAAGTGCATTTCGCGTAAAAGATGCGATATTGACCTGCATAATAGATGGGCAGGTAGACAACTTGACATGTGGGCAAGAAGCACAATGCAGCCATAGATTGATAAATTGTTTGATAAACAGACAAGTGAGAAAAAAGTCAGAAAAATATCTTACTTACAAGTATTGTGTAGATTTTCCAAGTACGCAGTTATACAAATAGAGAGATTTTCCCAAGGTCTCTGTAGCAACTCCTAAGACTGATGAAGGGGTAGATTGGTTGAGAGACGTAAGAGTAGATAGATTGGTTGACTCAAAGTAAAGTAAACGAATCATCTTTAATTGGAGTTGATTGCAGGGAGCTGAAACCACTGTAAGTGTTCCCACTGATGGGGGTGGGCACAGAAATGATTATAACTAAATCTTGAAGGCATATCTGATCAACTATTTTACAGTACATTGATTAAGGTCAAAAGAATATAATACTTGTTAACTTATTTTTATCATGAGTCCATTTAAGTACAATGAATGATGAAAAATACTTAATTATTATAGGATAGAATAGACTATTGAAGTCTGAGCAAAACTTGACCAATTAACCCTCCCTAGGACTCTATATGAAATTTATTGGGGAATTAAGTATGAGGCAAGGATTCAACTTAAGTGCAAACAGGGTTCTATTTATTTTTCTACTAACACTGGTTTGCAGGGCATAATGGCCCACTCTAAAGAATATACACATGTATTATATAAAATTTCATTATACCATGTTTAGACTCAAAAATTGCCCATTAAAAAAAGTATATAAAATTTGACTCATAGTTGCAAAATTGATCCTAAATGAATATTGTTAAGATTCAAAACCAAATTCTCTTGCAAAGTATATGCACCAATAAAATTCATAGATAAGTTAGACTTAAATTTAAGATAGTCAGGCTTCTTGAAAGCTTGCTCTCATTAAATTGACTTGAATGTAGTTCTTTGAGGACATGGGGCTTTTGTGGTGGCTCAACCAAATTCAATATTCATTTTGATAGACAAGAATGTCAGCATTTCTGATGACACCTGCCAACCAAAAGGGAATTGAATAATTTAGGTTCAACAAAGATGGATTGTTTGAAAACAGTGTCACAATGTCCATAACTGGAATTTCAGAAGAAATAGTAAATAAAAATCAAGCAGAATTGTTTTATTCTCTCTCTCACACAAGCGAGCAAGCAAGCATGGAATTTGAGAAAATTGAGAAAAATGCTTATTTTAATTGCTCTTTGGAATTCTTATTTTTTATTTACTCTCAGGCCTGGTTTTCTTTAAGGGTTACAAAGCAAGGCCATAATGGATGGTTTTAATAAGTTTTCTCATTTTCTAAGAAACTTTGGGAAGTCATACATCATTTTGAAGGTTATAAAATATAAATTTCATTTACAGAAAAAATATACAAATATAATGGTCATGTGACATCATTATGTATTCAAAATGGCAGCAAAATTTGAAGAACACCTATGTGCACTCCCAGTCAGAATAGATTAAAAGCTCTGGTAATTATCAGAATCTTGGAATATTGCTAGAAAAGCCATTTTTTCTATTATGGATATTTGTTGAGATAGAGGGAAGAAATATACATACATACATACATTAAAATAAAGTTCACTTGTACTTCAATACATAACTGTATAAGCTTGCTTGGATGCACTTTGAAGACTTGTAACAAAAAGCATGCTTTCGAAATGAGGATTCCTTTTCTAGTATATTCGGCACAGAGAAGAGAAATATATTTTACATAAGTACAACATCAGGATACCATATTCATCAGCCTATAAGAATATTTAGTGTACCACCTCTCATGAAAGACATCCGAGCCAAATAGCTGTCCATTCGAGCTTCGGTAGATGAATCTTTAGTCATAATACCGGCATAGTGAAATCAGTAGAATATTTGTATAGATGTTTCAAATATCTAAGAATAGCAACCTAGCAGTATCAAGTTGGAATTATTTCATAAAATCTCATCAACTGTTACGGATTTAAAAAAATTCTTTTCTTCAAAAGAAAAAAAAAAAAAATCATCCCTCTGGAGTCCTTTACACATGTAAGCGAATCTTGTGAGAAAGGTTTACTCCAGTGATGTGAAATAATTCAGAAGCATTCTCAGGCTTCAGATTTCTTATCAGATATAAATATTCAAGTAGGTTACCAGGAGTGAAAACTGTTTTTCTTATTAAAACAAGAGAGAGACAAGGAATTGAAGCAATGTGAGTGTTAATAAATGACTGCAGATAAATGATCATTAGAAATGATAAAATGGAGAGCAGAAGCATGTTGAATAAAAGAGTTAGAAGAGGGTCCCTTGGAGAATTTTCAAGGGAGATAATCATCAGCAATAGATAGGCCATCTTTGTTTTAATTAGAGCAAGCAGAAACTTTTCTATCAACACCTAAAGAACTTGATAACATTTATGATGTTATCAGAATACATGATATTTTGAAAAACGAATACTTACCAAATCTTTCAATCCTGCAAACTTTTTTTTCATAATTGAAGAAATAGGGTGTTGGAAAATCAGTACTGGCTGAATCATTTAATGTTTTTATTTGATTTGAGCCATAACTCATTTTCTCCTTGGAGCTTTTTCTAAAACTTTTTAGATGCAAGTAGTTAGATAATTTCCAGCTTGATGTGTAAAAGTAGACAAAATTCAGATATTTCTGATTCAAATGGCGGAGCAGTAATTGCATGGAAGAGAAACACAAATTTCCAAGTCAACAGAAAGCACTGGCCTTCAAATTACTTGTGATTAATCATGTGAGGCCCAGAAACTGACTCAACTTCCCAGGAACCGAAAACCGACTTGTTCAAGGAAAGAAAGGTAATGATTTTTCTACCTCAGAAATTTGTAAATGATGGACCATTAAAAAAAGTAATCTGATTCTTCATAGCCTTTGTAAGTGTAAGATGTGTAACCGCAATTCTTCACAATTAGGCACAGAAAATAATGTTTCATCCTAAATTAAATCAATTGATATTTACTATAAACAAAATAAATTGTTGGCGAGATGCATTGTATAACAAATCACATTATCCACCTTTTTTTAAAAATACACAAATACATTATTAAATTAGCTGAGAAACAAACTTTGCTGCTATCTTAGCATATAATTTGTAAATTAAATAAAGTCCAAGGAATGTTTTTCATTTCCACCAATTGCTGATAGTTTAATGCAATTATTCTTGTGATAGAAGACTATTGGGACTGAAATTGTGTTACCCATGGGCTTAATACATCATAGAATTTCAAATTTTAAAAAAATGAATGGAATTAAGAATCCCGTATTGTCATCTCAGAATTCTTAGCTGCTTAGAGAAATCAACTTATTCTAGCAATAAGCCCATCAAATAAAACATTTATTCAAAAGTATAAAATGTTAATCTATAACTAAAAGATTGGATTAGGGAATAAGTTGTCTACAGTTCAATCTACATTGTAATAAGCAATATGCCAGTCACAGAATTTTTTTCACAATAAAACAGGTGAGACTAAGAGAGGGTCTGAGAATGGAATTGCAGAACGAAAACCACAAGAGTGTAGGGTTAAGCAAATGGGTTGTGGGCAACACAAACACAGTTGCTAAAGGAGAACGGTTAAATTATGGAATTGAACCCACTTTAAAATGTCCGTGAGCGGGAGATTTGGTCAATAGCTGGAGATAGTCACTTCAGGCTACTCTTATGTTTTCAACCTCTGGGTATACTGTCAGTAGATTAAAAGACATTTTACCAATCACTTTCAAGTCAGGCGAGCTTTGTTGATCTAATGGCTGACTAATGAGAGAGAAACAGGTTTTTTTGACTCAAAATCATGGAAATGTCAGTGTCATTTTGAATGATGAAAGTACCGAATGAAACAAGCAAAGATCAAGAGATTGTCCGCACTTGTTCCATTATGATGAGTGGATTATCCTGTTAACAATTCACAAGATATCCTTGCATAAGGTTAAAGACATCCAGACTGAACATAAAGTTAGTAAATACCATTTTTTTTTTTGAGTCAGTCTCAACTTAGTTAAAGCAGATTGTGCTGCTCATGTTTTGAAGAACTGAACCACAAGTCTTTTAATCGAAGATCTAATTCTATTTCAATGGTCTAAATGGAAAAAGGACAAACTGCAAAGGAAAAATGTCTCATACTTATTCATCTACTTAGTGAATGTAGTTGAAATTTTTGCCTTATAGTCACCATTCCAGTTTTCATCAACGGTGTTCTTAATAAATTTTTCTTCACTCTTTCGGGTCATTCTAAAAGCTATATTTTCCGTATGAGTGTGGATAGGCTGAACTGTTAAAAAGGAAATGAAATCGGCAAGCTGGGTTCCAACTCTGACTGAGACAGTGTGTATTCACTTCATTTGTGAAGAGGGATAGCCTGACAGAACCTATCTTGCCTTTGATGATGGATTGTGGTGCCCCAACGACCCTGCCCTGGGTTATTAGATTGGAAAAAAAAAAAAAAAAAATTGTTAAGAGAGTTTACCAGTAAAACGCCCTAGAGTAAACAGGAAAAAAACTTTGGATTGTAGCATTTGTGATATCATACAAGTAGCATTGGATTTAATTGTGTATGTTTATTACCGTAATGTAACATATGCTGTAAAGGACATTGGATTAATCCTGTTCCACTATTGGAAAGCAATGCTTAAACTTTGCGGACTGGCAGGAGGGTAAATAGAGATGTCAAGAAAGACTTGGAAACTTGACATGGAAATTTATTTACTAAGGAAAAGAAACAACATCTGAAGATAGGAGTATTTCATCTATCTACTGCCACTGCCGAGCATTCTGCTAAGGTCTGCAGGGAGAGAGATAAGATATGAGCAGTGAATCAAAGGATAAAAGATAACATATATTATATACACCCTTACCCCCTGAGACAATCCCCTAAATCCTGTAGATAAGGAAGGTAATGATATATACCAATATGCTCTAGTGCAGAGGTTTTCCTAATTTCGGTCATCTCCCACGTTAGCATTCATTCTTGTGATAAGCTGGTATTATGAAAGCTCCAAGAAATATAAGCAGCGGGCACTCTGAAATACATGTTATACAAGCAAGGAAAATAAACCAACAGCTTCCGAAAGTCAGAGATACACTCTGAAGGAAACTATTTTCTTTGTTAAAGGTATAATTCAGTTGAGTTTCCTCCCATTCATCCAGCCCCCTTGATGGATTGAAAATAAGGTTTCTTGGATTCGTCAAGATAGGCAAGTGATAATCAAAACAGCAGAAGACTTCCAAGCTTCCCAAGGTTACGCATGATAGAAACTTTTTGCCGAATCAACAGAAGCAACAAGTCTCCTTTTAGGAACCAATTTGACACAACAGGTGTTTTTGGAAAGAACACAAAAATAATTATTTGAAACAGCTTGATTGTAATACGTAGCCATATACCAAATAAAAGTAGTTAAAAGCTTCTCCAATGAATTATTTTAAACCTGCTGAGTACCTTCAGTTTTTTAAGGAGTAATACTATGTATTATGTTTTTGAGTTCAAGTTTTGGCCACATTGCTAGTGTTAACTTCATGAAAATGCCTTAGGTAGAAGGCATGAATGGATCCACTCCTTATGAAAGCTTTGGAAAAATTTCAAGGCAACATAAGCTTTTTAGACCTTTAAGGCATTTTATCTTAACAACTCTATCCTATAAAACCTACTTGCCGCTAGTGAAACAACAACGTGGCCCTATATCCCACAAGGAGTTCACAGGAATAGATACCTTGTTTATTTGATAATATTGGCACTAAATGATTACACACATTATTGGTTTTTTTTTTTACTAAAAGTCAAAAGCATATTTTTCATTTCCAAATTTGACAAAACAATAAAGAATTCCAATATAAGATATAAGAAAAGCTAACAGGGTGGATTGGAAATGAAGAATAAGCTCCAAGGGAGACTCAAACCTGTATTCTATAACCTAAGGAAGCCTGTCTATGTATGTGCTCTACTGCCTGAGCTACAAGAGCCATTAGTACAGATGAAAATATAACCATATAGATTTATTCCTTATTTTCCCTGAATATTTGGTGCTGCCATATTTGATGCTTTGTTTATATACACTAGAGGTATAAGCAATAATATTATCTTAAATTTCTATCATTATTAGATGAAGCATTGTCAACCAACATTAATTTTTCAATAGCGTTTCTTTCATCTTTCAGTAGCCTTTCATTGCAACTCCTCGAACTGTCACTATCTCTGTTAGAAGACAGTGTGGATTAGATGAAAAAAGCAACTGAAATTAAGATGGAGAAAAATCACGAGTCAAAAGTTAATCTTTTTTCTTGTTCAAATTTGCACAAAAAGCAAAATTTAAAAAAAAAAGAAAGCATTTAAATACAGGCAGTAGAATTCCGCCTCCTTCCTCTATTCTGTACAGAGCAATTTTCAAAGTATTTGATATTAGTGCTAACTCCCGATCAAAGACTGAAAACTTTTGTAGGAGAGTTGAATCAACAAATATTGAAAAAATAAAAAGTAAAAATCATGACTTTTCCTCCCCTGTAACTATTTCATCCTTCCCCATTTTTAATCCTTGAACAAAGCAGATAATTAACTTTCATTCTCAATTTCATAGATAGCAAAAAAAAAAAAAAAAAGAAGGAAATCACTGATTGCTAATAAAAAGCAGACCAAAAGCCTACCCCACCCCTTCATTCGACACTTTATTTTCTACTCTGATTCAGTTCAATAAACACAAGCAGTCACCTTGCATACAATATCGTTCCCTCCCTTTTTCACTATTGAAATAAAAAAATTTAAAAAAAACAAAACGTCGGCAAGTGATGCCGACTCAATATTTCTCTGGTAACTCTGTTTTATGTGTTTCAGAGGAAATATTGTGCAATTCCTCTGAGAGAAACTACGTAAACTTTTATAGCCTAGCAAGGAAAATTGTCTTTACTCTTGCAGCAAGAGATCAAGTAATAAAAGGAATAATAGAACAAATAAGTCAGTGATTGCTTGTGTGGTCACAAAATATACTTGTTACTTCTAAGACAATACACCATTGGTTGATAAACCCGTGGATATTTTTGGATTTCATTTGCCATTTTTGTTTGCATCATAACTAACCAACCAACCAGACATCCGATTATCCATTTGGTGGTTGTAATAAGATCTACATCTATATATACTTTGCTTTGCACCCACACATACACTGTAACATGGATCCTATCATCTAAAAGAAATCACTAAGATTCTGAATGAAGCCTCTTATCCTTATCTTGTTTTTCATCACCACAATCAAACCAATATGACTTTTGATTATTTTCAGCCGAGATAGATAATCAAGTCATTTTGGTTTGATGAAAAAGAGATTAGGATAAGACTCTCGAATATTAGTGATTTCTCATCGATGATATGGTCTACATAGTATTGAGCGTACAAGCCGAAACATATACATGTAAATATGCCTGGGTACGATATTATTCAACCATTTCAAATACCAAAATAAGAAAAAAAGGAAAGTAAGCTTATTTCTTGGAAACTTTTTAAACAAATATCTAAATCAATTATATGAATGGAAGAAGGGAATGAAACTTTTTTTTGTTACCAGGAAAACTTATGGAAGTGGGAAAAAAATTAGGGAGAATCATAGCAGTTTATTGAACTGCTTACCTTTTTTAGGAAATAGCCTGTGATCCCTTGCTAACCTGCATGTAGCAACATGATGAACTCAGCCAATTAAAAAAAAAAAACATTAGTTTTACTTATACAATCTTAAATTCTGAGAATATCACCCCCTTAAAAGTAAGCCAGTGTATTGTTGCTCAACTTGATTGACAAAATGAGAATTGGGTTATATCTGTTTGGATTAGTATTTTTCAGTCATCAGTCAAAGCAATAAAGCATATATAACATGGTCAATGAGATGAATATATTCAATCATCTTTAGCTACCATCCTACTCCTGTTTGTACATAAGTGCATATGTATTTATGCTCAAAGGTCTGCATTGGTTATGAACTGTCTCCAAAAACACAGCAGGTTACCAGTGTTTGAAGAGCAGCAACATATCAATGACCAAGTTGTTCGCACATCTAACCTCTAACACTCAGCATTCTTCTTCAAGGACATCAAGATTTTGTGCACTTGGTAATTTTGAAACTTGTGTGTCTAACCAGGTATGACAGAGATTGGCATGACAACACAACCTCAAGATGGAGACACTGGCAGTGGTAGGACAAACTCATTGCTTGGTGGTGAACAAAATCGCTTATGAAGTGATGAGGCTTAACTGCTTCCCTGATTTCAATTGACAATCCAAATTGCAAGAAGGGTATGGCTTTGGGCAATGTTTAATTGATCAGCTGTTTTCAAGATAAAAATATGCAGAGATGACTAGCTGTAAGCAGGACTCATGGAGTGTAAACATAATAGATGGAAGAGAGAGAAAAGGTTTGGCCTTGAGAGGAAGAGAGAGAAAGAAAGAAAAGGCCTGTTGAGAGAGAGAAAAAGAAACCTGCTTCAAAAGAATGTGGAGAGGCTTTCTCTCATTGATTGATATTGATTCCTATATAATGGTTGCAACAATTGACTGATAGTAGATTCCAAAGTTTCAAAAAATCTAATGAGCTGGAATTGTTAGAGCCTCCAGTATGGCAGGTAAAACTGATAAGGGAGAGAGAGAGTGAAGAGGGAGAGAGAATGAAGAGGGAGAACAATGAGTGGAGGGAGAGCGAGAGAGGTGCGGAGTGGAGAGAGAAGAGAGAGAGAGAGGTGCAGACAGACAATGGAGAGAGAGGGAAAGTGGAGAGAGAGGGAGACGGAGAGAGAGGGAGACGAAGATGTGAGCGTGAAGGAGATGGTGAGAGAGTTGGGTAAAAGAGAGAGAAAGTCTATCTCTATAAAGGGGGTATAGAGAGGAAGAGGGAAGCTAAATAGAAAGAGAAAAAACAGCTTGAGAGAGAGAAGGTTGGCTTGAGAGAAATGGGAAGAAAAAAGTCTGATTTGAGAAAGGGAGAGAGAGAATGACATCCTCAAAGTGGTTCATAAGTGAGGGAATCAAACTTTTGTCTCCCATTATCTCTTTGTATTAATTCTTTTGATTTCCTTTCAGAAAACCTGGCAACATTTCAGCATTCTGGGACACTTGGCTTCGCTGAGGTGTCTCCGTCTCAAGCCAATGTATTTCTACATCACTTATGACTGTTGCTCCTTTTGATGATGCTAATAGCATTAAGTGAACCACTCTGGCCATAAAGCATTGTCAGATATTTATGACAAAACGTGTAACTCCTGTACAGGCGAGATTAGACGGCATAATCCAATGTTTCCAGCATACTTTAACTGTTGGCTGATTGAAATTTGGCAAAGTGCCTCTTTGTGCTTGCCAAATACGCTTCCACTCAAGCACGGCTAAACGGGCACTGATAAAAGGTAAACCTAAGATATGAGGTGGACGTTCAGAGTGGCGCAATGGTTGGCAAGGCAAATAGAATTGACGAAAAGAGTGAGTTTCAGCCACGGCTATTTATGTTTACTTTGCACCATTGATCTATATTTGTATATTCATCTTTGCAAAGTGGGTTGATATAAATGTGGTGTCAAGTAACACTGATGATGAAAACTCTCATGACAATGTGTTATGCTGTTGTTTTACAGTATCAAACGGAGATGTGGATTGACATAGTGGTTACCAGTAAGGAAAATGGAATTGTTCAAGTTCCAGCTGAGGCTGTCCAAGTTCACTTGGCACCAATGCCCTAGAGAAAGATATGAATACACTCACCAGGTATGGATAATTAGTAGGGCAACTGGAGTCCTTTAGCCTTGTAAGGCAGTCAAACTTGTGCATAAGGCTAGCAACTCCTAACTGTAAAACCTATTTGCCACTGAAACCACAATGTAGCCCTATGCTTCAAAGGAGTCAATAAAATAAAGAAAGGAAGATGAGAGGTTAAGTAGAGGTAATTCAAGATTAGAATTATCATAATTTATTAAGAACAAACAAGCAAAGCTGAAAAAGTCTGAAAAGATCAGATGTCATACAGGAACAATATCATTTTGACTGAAAATGACCCATAAATATTTGACTTCATTTCCCATTTTTTTCAGTTGATACAGAAGATTCTGCTAAGAGAAAAATATGAGACCAAAATTGTGCTTGAGTAACTACAAATTTATTCAAAAACACTTTTTTTTTAATAACTATTCAGTCAGTGAGCAGACAAATAATTACTTGAAATTTTTAGAATGATGTAGTTATTAACTAAATATAAAAATGGAAACAAAGTGTCCCTTTCGACAAATGAAGAAAAAAACAATCCTACATTGAGGGGAAGATCCCCCCCCCCAATCACTTCTAAGGATCAAAATTGAGTGGAAAATTGTTTTCCCCACCTTCAAAGGACAAAATCAAGGGGTTACCCCCCCCCCCGAAATTTCAGGATTTGAAATTGAGGGGAATATTCTTTTTTTTTCCCACTTTTAGAGGTCAAAATCAAATCAAGGGGAAGATGATTTTTTTCTTTTTTCTCAGGGGTAAACATTGAGAGGAGAACATTTATTCTCATTTTGGGGGTCAAAATCAAGGGGGAATTATATTTCACTTTCAAGGGTTGATATTTAGAGGGAAATTTTTCCACTTAGGTAGTCAAAATCGAGAGCAAACTCATTTTTTTCATTATAAGAGGTCAAAATTGAGGGAGAATTTATTTTTCTTTTAGGGATCAAAAGTGAGGGAAACATTTTCCCCCTCTCACATTATAGGGTGGACTTTTCCCAATTTCTAACATTACCCCCCCACACCTCCTTTGAACATTAACTTCATTTTTTTCAACAGAGGCTCCACTTGCTTTCTTGCCATTAATCCCTGCTCCAATACCAATTTTCACTATCTGCCTTATTTCTGAAAATTGGCTTCCATTTTGTCAGACACACCTACCTTTTCAAGAGTGTGCCTCTTTTAAACTTTTTAAAACATAAGCCCCTCCCCCACACTACTTTCAGGAGAAGTCCTTTTTTTCCAATATTACTGCTCCTTATTTCAACTTCGGCCCCCTACACCCCCCCTTTCTAATATTGTAAAGGAAGAGTGTTAATGAATTTATTTTAAAAACAAGTTGAATTAAATGCTATCTGATTTTCATCCACCTATTTTTATTTTTCTGTCTTAGGCAGCAATTCAAATTGTCTGTTAGGGTGGATATCAAGAATGATATGAAGAAAGGAGAGTGTCTGACACAAACTAGTATAAATTAGTCGTATCAGAAATGTTATGCGGATGATTTTACACACCCTCCCGACACCATTTCAGTTTGTGAGACGGACATGCAAATATTACACTGGGTCCAATGAGCTGGTATTATGACTATGGTGTCGCCTACTGAAGCTCGATATAGATAGTTGTCAAATTTGGATAAGTTGCAGTGAGCAGTAGTCCTCCGAAGACCCTTACAAACCGTTTGTCTAATAGTCCGACCTATGTGGTATAAAGAATTAGAGTTCAGGTGAAATAGTCTGAGAAACATCTACAGAAATGTAACTAAATAGACCATCCCATTTACTTTCAATCGGTTTCTTTTATCTAAAAAGATCATTTTTTGTTGAAATGCAGCTAAAGTCATTTTCATGTGTAATGGTAGAACAGAATTGGAAAAACAAAAACAAGAAGCAGGTTTGAATTTTATAAACATTCCTTTGATAACACTTTAAGCAATTTTTTCAAGTAACAGAGAATATGCCATTGGTTGGGAACAACAATGACAGAGACATAAATGAATTTGACTGTAAATATTTTAGTTTGTTATTCAAAATGTCTGCAGTGCGTGCACGCACTCACTTTTGTGTGTGTGTGTGTGTGTGTGTACATATGAGAAAAAGGAAAAATTAATAGGAGGATGAGGATAAAAAACAAACCAACAAAACTGATTTTGGTCTTATTCAATCTTTCCGTACAAGAGATTTGACGATTTTTCAAAAAAAATATTGACCTAGAAGGATGGGGGAAAAATCTCATGATTATGAAAGTTGAAAAAGAGAATTTATTGAGTAATACTAAACTTCTTCATACATACATATACGATGTATACATGTGTGTGTGTATATATGAAGACGAATATAAAAATGTGTTTGTGTGTGGTCGTTCATATACAAATATATTCTTTTAGATACGTACATTTTCATTTGCTTCCACCTATGTTCAGAACAGGTCATACTATTGATTGTTTGTGAGATTACCTTTTTATCTCAAGATGGAATGCAGACTTCAATGCCTGAAAACATTTTCAGAATTCAATCATAAAAAATGAATGACTTGCTCAAGCTCAATACAAAACCTACCCGACACTGATTCCTGATCATATTAAGTTGTCCAACAAGAGTGTAATCAGTGAACACCTTGATAAAAGCACACTGAGAAGAATGATACAAGTTATCAGAAACAAGGTAAGTTAAAAAACGAGGTGAAGGGTACAATATACAAGTGACAATAATGTGGATTGTGAAGAATGAGGTGGGGAAAGAAAGGCTTTTCTTCATGCACACTCGAATTTAATCCTTCCATTTCCCTTATTCTATATTGGATGCTGACTTCATATTCTCTTCTAGTCACAGAAATTCTTCCTTTAAATCTTTTGACTTGTTGCAGAGAAATGATTAATCTTAGAGAAAGGATTATTTCCAACTCAATAATCTGGAAAACCAAAAGTTTTATTGTTCAATTTTTGAATAAAGAAAACAAGTGGTGTGTGAGAGTAAATTTCATGTATATAACACAGAAGAAAATTACATAGATTTCATTGACAGATATTCGGAAATAAGTGACTAGAGTGACATATAAAAACTTCTGAAGTCTTTTTTTATGTTTATTGTATAAAGCTGCAAAGCTGATATATAAAGAAAGGTTGCATTGTCTCTATAACAGCTCACTGTAGATTGAACCCCATTTTCGCTGTTCGCCTTTTTTTTTTCTTTCTTTTAAATCCAAGTGAAAAAGTGATGTAAAGTGAACTTTCAGATAGTGGTAAATAAATTTTCGAAGCAGGTACGCCCTTCCCTCTGGGAACACTGCTACAAAACAATCTTGCTACCTCGTATTTCCCCACTTCAGCTTTGTGCCATAGTAAGGTGCATAGCTAGGGCCATAGATACTGTTCAGTAGAAGGTTGCAGAGGCATTCAATCCCGATAGAAAAATGACAAACTTAATGAAGAAGGCTAATCTATAACCTTGGGAATGTTTTGATGGGTTACTTGGAGAAAAATTGTTTGCCAAGTTGAAATGCATAATCAAAGCATGTTTGAAAAAACAAATCAATTTCAAATGATGAAATTGAAATTATCAGAATCTCAAATTTCATCTTCTCCTTTTGTATTTTATTTAACAATATTAATAATAATGTTAACAACAAACCAAATAATATATAGAATCATTATTAATAGTAGTAGTTTTACTAGTCATCTCATTAATGGATTCTGTAACAAGTCACCTGTTTGGGTACCTTTTAAGATATTTTTTTCAATTTAGTTTGAATAAAATGAAAATCATGAAACTAATTAACATTTCTCAAAGAGATTTTTTTTTAGTTGAAAAAAAAACAAAACAAAAAACAAACAAAAAAAAAACAAAAAAAACCAATTTTGATTTCACCAAGATTTAAACATTTTTTCGTATAATTTTATTTTTGTTACGGAGTTTATTGAATTAACCAAATATCAATTTACAAGATATTTTTTCCTATTTTGAGAGAGAAGGAAAGACAGAGAAACACAGATTAAGGTTGAAGTGTTTTTCAATTTGTTAGAATGGAAGTTGAAAATATTTGCACAACTTGAATATTAAGAAGGACAGTTTCAGAATACAAAATACCTGATGATTCTAGGAGAGAAATAATGTATAAAGTTTCACCAATACAAAAAGAAATGGAAACTGAAATGCCCACCATCTCGTTGATTCCTTCTTGCCCTCTTTGATTCAAAACAAATCGACATCTTGACAACGAAATTAAACCAGACAGAAGAAATCAGAAAATCTAACAAAACTCACGAGAAATATCGTTGAAAAAGGAAAGAAAACACCAAAAATAAAAATTATCTGAAAAGCAAAAACAGGAAAAAAAAAAAAAAAAAAAAAAAAAAAAGCAGTGATAAAATTTGAATTCATGCCCAATTTGAAGCTGGTGCTCTATCAAATTGATCTTAGTGAATTTCGATTTCCATCATTCATTCAATCAATATTCAATATTACAGGACTTATTCACAATGACCCAACAATAACTTTTATGGTAGCCTTGCCATGGGGTAACCTCACAGTATATTTCTACTGGGTAATGAGTACGATCCGCACTGAGTGCCCCATATTTGTGGCATTGTTCCAAAACTAAACTGAGCATGGAAAATAACTACTGAATGGCTGGAGAGCTGACTGGCTAAAACACTGGCTAAGATGAGGTACGTAATGTGAAAAATTCCAACTACAATGCCACCCTATCTCCAAAACATGGTCCATTGTATGACATACACCTTCCTGTGAAAATTTAAGAGGACTATGTTTACAAGAATAACAACATATTTGTGTGGCCAGAAATCTTTAAAAGAGTGACATTATCAACAAGAATTTCTTTGTGAATTAAGTGACGAAATATACAATACACCCGATTCAAATAAATCAACTTAGGTTATTGCCAAACATATGAAGAAAAATACCTACTAGGTCACACAAAAAGAAAGAGGGTATAATATTTCACTACAACAGAGCTATAAGCCGTTATGTTTTTATCTAATTCATCAAGAAATCCTCAGAAATGTGAGATGAAAAAACACTTTGTTATTCTGTCCGAGAGGGGAAAAAAAAAGAAGGCTTAAAACTTAAACCATCTTTCTTCTGATCAACAACAACACATACTTTTTTGAGAGTCAGAGCAGGGGGTGGCAAATAGAAGAGGATTAAATCTGAAGCTAAGAGTGGTTATAATATATATATATATATATATATACACATTCATGTATGCAAAAATTTGCATATACTCAGCTATATAAATATTGTGTAAAGGTAGAAAGCATTTTGAAAATTTCTGATTAAGCAATTTCTGACTTAGTTCAACATAGATATCAATTATTCTCACCCAGCTTACTTTGACCCACCCACCCCCACTGCACCAATCCAAAATCCATATCAATCCTTTATTGCAGAGAAAACAGATGTGCTGAATGGTGGATAGCCACTGCTGGATGCCAGCCAAAAGTTAGGAAGGAGGGAGAGTTGGAGAAGGCAGGGCAGCTGTCTGTTCATCTTCTCAAACCCATTCACTGAGATGAGATGAAGTGAAGATCGAGAAAGAAGAAAAGAGAAAAACAAAAAAAACAAAACAAAACAGGATGGTGAGGTAGAGAAGATGCTAAAGGTGTTCAGGGATAAGCAATAAAAGTAAGAAATGACCCACCCAACCCTATCATTCCACCATACCAACGGCACCCTACCAGGTAATATCCTGTCCAGGCCCTTAGAGTCGTATATGTCTATTAAGAACATGGAAATCTGAATGGATATACTTGTCAGCATGGAAATACAGTTTCAATTTCAAAGAGAAAATTATGTATAAACGAAACAATGTAGCTAGAATTTCAACCTGATCCTGTCAACTCCGTTATAACTTAAGTTCGTTTTTCTTTTCACAATTCTAAACAAGAGAAAAGTTGCAGCAACTTGGGGAGAATCAAAGAAGCACAAGCCAACAAATCCAACTGCTTGACTGAAAGAATGATATTAATACTGACAAGCTGAATCAATGGAAATTCCACTGGGGTTGACGGCTGAGATTATCCATTATCTTATGTCTCCACTCTTCTCTCACCCTTTGCATGTACCTTCTCGATCTTCCCCTTATCCCTTCAATTTGCCTATCCTGGTTTTTATGTTACATAAACATGGATTAGTTTCACAGATGAAAATCTTCCTCAGTAAACTTCCTCTCTCTTCTGTCCTCTCCCTACCATCTCATTAGACTATTATCAGTCTCTATCCTCTCTTCCCACCCTCTTATTATGCTATCTTCATTTTCTGTTCTCACCCTTCCTACCATCTTAGTAATCTACCCAAACTTTCACTTGTGTTGTTAATGAAACCATAAGATTTGAATGCAGAAAGATAGAAATCAAGCAGAATTATGATACATAGTGCAGATTCTATAGCCAAACAAATGTGCAGAGTATTAGATATACAGGAAGATTATGTAACACCAATTACTAAGTGGTTGGTCATTTACAATAGCATGTTCATCTCAGACCAATAGGCTAATGTAGTGAGTTCAATCCTAACCGGTGCCCTACTGGTTTTTGGTTACTCCCAAAACCGTGTAGTTTCAGATGGCTGTCCAATCAGGCTGCACCTACCAAATGCATTCAAAGTGTTAGGGTCAGGTGCAGTGCCTGATGCACAAGGCATCCCAAAGACGGAAGAGCCAGGGAACGGGACAATTCCCTGCAAACACCTGACATGCAAGGAAACAACCATACCTGACGAGGAGAGGAGTTTAAATACTGGTTTGAAAGACGAGTTGTCTCAAAAGACGTTCAAAAAACAACCATACCTGATATTGAAATATGATGAAGAAAACCACAATCAGACTTGTGCTGTTTTTGTACGTGATGACAGTGTTTTGAAATTACTTTTCCTTCACAAAGACACACACTGTCAAAGTAAAATTTTCTTTTGTCTAGGGGATAAGTTGAGAGGTGAGAGTAAAAAAAATAAATGGAAAAAAATGTTTCAAGAAGAGAAAGACAAAACAGAATCAGACAAGCTTTTAAAAAGAAAATTCGGCCATAATATCCTTTAATAGAAACTTGAGCTCTTAAGTGTGTGGTACCTGAAGAGTTTTGCAGATAATGAAGTTTTAGATGAGACTAAAATAGACAACAAAGTTCAGGTAACGTTACTAAGAGAATCGAAATGAATATACACTAGCGGAATTACCCGGTATTGGCTTGGTTTATATCAAAAGAAAAAAGAATATGACAAGTTTACTCTTGAAATGAATATCATATCAGTAGCTGTTCAGGATCATCAAATACAGCGATGTTTACGGGATTAAAAAGTTATCCTTAGATCTAGTGAATATTATAAGAGACAGCAGTTAACAGAAATCTAAATGATAAATCTTTATTCACTGGTTTCAATTTCTTTTTTTGAATAAGAAATGTTGATCCTTATTTATTAATTGGAATGCAAAGGGAGTTGGGTTTATACCTTTACAAGCTTTGATATGAACAATGATTCTTTATTTAAACTTCTAATGCAATAATATTTGAATTTAGAGTTATCGGTCTCACAGACAGGTTGCCAAACCAAGTGGAAGAGCCTAGTCAACCCAGCTATTTACCTATATCTGGAAAGGGGGAAGAAGAAATAGATCCATGCCTTTCCCAGCCAGAGTTTGAACTCTTGTTCACGATTCCATTTTTTAACCATTGGGCTATGCATATCTCCTACGTGATGGTAATTGATTGAAATGGCATCATCCTTTGACAATGAAGCAAGTAACGGCTGTGGACAGCTAATCTGGTCCAGTCCTTGATTAGGGGATTGTATATCTGGTCACAATGGGAAAAGTAATTGGAAAACACCAAAAATAAATCCAAGGGACAGATGCACCTGACCATTAATTGAGCTTGTCTTCAAGAGTCAATACGATCAATTGAGCTGGTAGCACTTGATTGGAAATTGGATGTGTTTATGAACAGGATATCTCTGATCATTGATCAGCGATCAAAATTGATCAGGTGTATAATCAAATTTTTCGTGATCCCCTGAGTCCATCTCTAGTACCCGGGCAATAGAGATGTGATTCTTGGCATTATCTTAGGATTGAGGAAGGGAGGGCTTGACTCAGCCCTGGCAATGGAAGTCATGACAACAGACAGAGTCTACTTTTGGCAAGCATTTTTAGAAAAGGCCTAAATAGCATTCCTTTGAAATTCAGGGAATTGGGAAATTTGCAGATTGCAGCAGCTGCAATTGAAGAAAAAAAAAAGGCACATCCGTAAAGAGTTGCCAAATTTACTGATTTCCACTGAATTGATAATGAAACAGCTATTTAGATCCAGTATTTGCAAGCATATAAGACGCACATTTGAATATGAAAAAAAAATTACAATGCATCCAATGCTGGTATAATGATTAGGGAGCCGCCTACCAAAGCCTGAAATGGAGATCTAAGGGGCTTGGATGAGTTGCAGCGAGTGGTAGTCCCTCAAATATTTTGTAAACCATGCATTTTATAGGCTGGCAAATATGGCATTTATACAGAATCCATTCATTGAACATGTAAGTTAAGAAAAGAATTGAGCAGGATAATTGAACAATTTTTTCCTTTAAAAATGATCAAGGAAAAAATCCATTCCACCTTCTATGATAATTCAAGACCAAACGGTATTTTTGACATCCTGACCTTTTAGGTACAATAGGCAAAAGACTTACCAAAAGGTTCTTTTAGGGGACTGAGGAACTTGCAGATATTCCCAACACATCACCATTGCAGACTTCCATCGCTGTTGCTTCTTCCAAGAGTTCAATTTGGTGACTGTTTAGTACCTCTCACTGTCAGCTACATTAGTATAAGAATCAAATGTTGATTCATCCATTCTCAACTTAAATGTCTACAGAGTCCAGTTAGAGCTGCAAAAACTGTAGCACATCTGAGTATTTAGAGTCTTCCCCAATCCTTACCTTTATAATTATGTATCACTTCTATACAGAGAAAATTAGAGTAGAGTATCCTTCTACAAGTAAACATTAACTTCTAGTAATAAATTTTCTTTTGTTGAGAGAATAGCCTCAGTTAGTTTTTATCAACTACAAAGACCAAGAAATTGAAACATGTACCTTACATTCTTCATTTCAATTCTTCAGTCAGTTATTAGCATTTTACTTTTATAAAATATACCAGACACAAAAGATATATATATATATATATATATATATATATATATATATATATATATATATATATATATATATATATATATATATATATTAGCATAATACTCATAAAAAATGACAGTATCATTCACATATGGACGAGCTTTTCTAGATAGGATCACAGTACCTGTGCACTTAACCTAGGATTAAAGTATTGCTCCTTGGCACTTCTACCGAGGATCAGAGTGTAGTATATGTGCACTCACTGAAAGTGTTACACATATAAAAGAAAATGTATTCTATATGGATAGACACTGCATTTTGAATATATTGATGGATACAAATACATAAAGACACACACACACACACAATCCACAAATTGTTTGGGCATTAAAAATTTAGAATCAGGTTGATATCATTCAGTAAAGCAAAATTCAACTTCTGAATCTTACATGATTTGTATACATTCACCTTTAGTTAAACACACTTTGACCATACCATCAACTGACGTATTTTTCAAAAACAATATTCATTGTTATGGACATCACCACTAAAGTATTTCCAAAATAAACACTTCGTCATAATTATTCATTTTTTTATATTTAATGAAGAACTGAAATATTACATTATATATGTATACTGTAGACCTGTTATAATGCAGAAGTCTGAGTCTAGAGTTGCTTACCATATTATAAACGAGTCCTTGTGACAAATTTTCCATTTTGATACAAGTTTTCTTCTTAGCTGCTTGAAGAATGCTGGATGTCATATCCACATGGCAAGTGAATATAGGTGTGAAGTTAGTATTATTTACTGTAAAGTTGCAACATACACTAGAGTAATTCGTACAGGAAGGACAAGAAAACTGGGGGGTAGGTGGTGAGGCTAGTCCGGCAAGGAAGTAGAAATAAATATTAGGAAAGAGAGAAAAAAAAAAAAGAAAAAAAGAAGACCCCCCAAAAAGATCACCAGGTTACATTTTGATGAAACTTATACATATATAGAGAGTATTGATGAAGATGAAAGGGAAAAGGTGTGATGAGTTTCATTTATTGACTACTTATCACAGTCAGAGTAACCTGATTCAATGTTGTCAGAATGAGAAATATTCTCTTGAGTTGGTTACAGTGACCTGATTGGCCTCTCCAATTTCAATACTTCTGTGCTAGGGCCCAATTAAACATTGATGGGCCCAGTGAATAACTTGTTAACGGTCTTTCTGTATTTGTATCCAGCTATTATTTTGAGAGCCCAATACAACAGTTTGAAAATCAGGGTCCATGCTCATTGCACATTATGGTGGGTCTACAGGGTACTTGCAAGAAACATTTCCTTTATTTTGGAGATGCATGAATTTTATTTGTTGGAAACTTCCTCAAGGAAAAGTGGAAAGAAAAAAAAATCAGTCCAGTCCCTTGACTAAGTGGGGGGGGGGGGGCAGAAGTAGCCAGGGTCCTCATCCATGCCAGTCTGTCTGCACTGGCCCATACCAAGAGTAATGACATGGTCATGCCTGTCCACTCTTTCAGGATAAAAAAGATATGCAATAAAAATAAAACTGTAATAAATGTTATGGGCTTTAATCTAAAGCCCTAACCAACTAAACTGATCCCCAGTACAACTTAAGTATCGGCAGAAGATGAATAATTAATTTGATAGCCGAGTAGATGGCCATTTTTTCAACCTTGCCAATGGCTCTCGGTGCTTTTCCTGATGAGACAACCTATCATACTTGTCAGTTCAATTGACAAGAGGAAGCGACAGAGAAGGGACATAAGTGTTTAAGATTTGCTCCATTAATGTGTCTTGTCTTCCCAACACAATTTAGCAGGTCTGCAAAACAACAGAAAGAAAAGAGAAGAATCAGGCAAGGGAAACTTTTCCAGGTGAACATTTTGGCCTGATTTACTGCCCAGTGTCATATGTGATGACAGATGCTGCAAACAAAGAGCATATGGACATGCAAGGCCAGTGTCCATACAACTTTCAAGGTCTGTATTGGTAGGTTTAGGTCAATGGTTATAGCAATAAACCACTAGCTGATAGTTAATCTGGGGATATTATACAGGTTTTCCTGGCTGTCCAAAAGTAGAATGCTACTATAAAAAAACCTTAAGTAAGCTGAAGTGGCTGGCATAAAGTGAACAAGCAATTTCTTGATAACCGACTAATAGGCGAAAAATTATTGAACCTAAAAACCGAGATGATGCTATGTTAGGCTGAGTCATCAGAGATGAGGCTGGTGGAAGGTACCTAGGGATGTAGGAGAGAAAAGAAAAGAATGTCCACAGCCTCTATTACAGCTGGATCCATAGCAAACACTGAACACTATTTTCACTTTTCACCTTTTTTCAGAAAGCAAAAAAGAGGCATGAAACCAACTTTCATACCTATAGGTTTTACTAGTTTATTATAGAAGAAAACTGATAGCCAAGAAATTGGGGGTTTCATCCAAGGGACTACATCACTTAAGCTCAATGAGTAGAGAAATGAACTGAGATCAGGAGTGTCAGATTATCATAGGATGAAAATCTTTTATTTGGTGTCATTATATATATATATATATATATATATATATATATATATATATATATATATATATATCATCAATATATGTGGGTATATGTAGTTGTTTCTATTCAATATGTATCAAGGAATAACAGGAATATTAAATTCTTTATTGCATTACAAACCGTGCTTCATCCTTCCTATTTCATCTGGTTCTACTGTTTGCTCAAAAATGATTTTTTAGATACAACATCTGAATAAACAGATTAAATAAGTGACAAATCTGTGCTCTCTCACACTTCCCTCTTTGAGAGTCGGCTGAGTATCTTCAATGATCAGCTAACAATATTGTGTTTATCAATTCATGAATCTTATAATAGGGTAGCATTCAACATTATATGTACTTCTCAGCCCTTTCCAGACAAACATATTAAGATGCTTAATGTTTGTATCACAATGTCTAAGTAGACTTCGGAAAGAGACCTATAAGATATATATCCAAGCAATTATAGAAAAGAAGGTATATACATGTCCAAGGATCTAAGAAAGCGTTAATTTATAACCAGCTGCAGAAAGTGAGTACCATCCATAGCTAAAGTAATCTACCTGCTAGTCTTTGAAAGTTTCAGGTTCCTCTACCACAATAGAATTCAATGTTGTTTTATTAAATTTTTTCAACTAAGAAATTTTTGCATGTAAAAGAAAAAAAAAACAAACATTTTACAAGGTCAATAAATCATTTTATTCCTCCAAGCAGAATGCAGATCTAGGGGGAGAGGGTCCAGAAGGAAAAAAAAAAAAAAAAAAGTTATCACAAAGAAATTAGATGAATAAAAATCCAAGGCGATCATAAATTAATGTTAAAAATAGAAAATTACAATTTCATTTTTCAGATGTCTTACTCTATGTAAATAATTTTACATATTAGCTCTGTTGTGAGTTTCAGAGATTAATTTTTGAAATCTTATTTTTTGTCAATTCTTGTACTAAAAAGTTACTATTCATATTAAGTGAAAAATGCCAGATCACATTACTTTCTAGTTTTTGATGTTCAGAATTTTTTTTTTTTTTTTTTCCCCAGATATCTACGTGTAAAAATAAATTCTTTTATTTAGACCCTCACCTGACTCAAAATCCTGGATTTGCCCCCCTCCTCCTGCTTAGGGAGATTATGTTTAAAATGCACTGTCAAATCAACCCTGGAGGTTTTAATCATCTACTTTATAGTCCCTAGTCAATATGTAAGGTTAATTTGGGAATTATGTACACAAGCACATGGTGGAGAACGGACAAAAATAGTAATTCAGGGGGTGGGGGACACCAAGATTAATCAGGCATCAATGCATTTCTTAGTATTTTGTCTTGGGAATTACCCAGTGTGGAATTCAGGAGATTCACAAAACCAAAAAAAGACAGAGAGGCAGGTACATTCTTCCCAACCAAAATAAACATTCATGATTATCATACAAACAAACACACCCTTGTTTGTATTAGAAGTAAATGTAAGCAGAAGGAACCCTAGACAATATAGGTATGAAGAATCACCTTTATAGGTCATATATAAAAAGTACACATTTACAATATACACAGAAATCCTGATTATACCAAAGTCACATTTGCACTCTTGCTTGTATACAACTCACATACTAATAGCAAATGTTTATATATATATATATATATATATATATATATATATATATATATATATATATATATATATATATATATATATATATATAGTAGAATGTGGATTCGCTATACTAACTAGCTTATGTTTCTGCCCTCTCTGGGCCTCATAGCGAATCCACATTCCACTATTTATTTCCAGCTCTACTCTAAAACAACCTAACTTCCATAGTATGAAGTTGAATGTATCGAGCACTCTATGAAATAAATCCATCACATATCAGAAGTTGCTTTATATTATTCATATATCATGCTATACCGCTAGCCTGATCTGTACCATATGTACTTATATATATATATTATAGATTACAAATAATCCACTACTCTTGATAAATGGATGAACCAAAAAAACATGTTGGGTGTTCTCACCCATATATATATATATATATATATATATATATATATATATATATATATATATATATGAATGTGTGCTTTTATATGTATTCTCTATAAACTTTTTGCATAATTGGAATTATGACAAAAATTTTTTTTTTTCCCCCTCCATCTTTGTTTATATTTATTTTCTTGGCATTTCAGTTCGATATACATGATGATTTAAACACACACACACACACACACACACACTAATACAAACACTAATTTTATGCACATATCTAAAGTGGATGTAATTCAGACCCTAATAGAGACAAGCACATAAACCACACAAAGATAACGCCATAAGTTCAGAAAGCAGCTTCTGGCTTTTGTGTGCCAGCTCAGTGAAATAAGATTCAAGAGTAAATGAAAACGATCATAAATTCATTCGTTCCTCAAGCTAAGTAATACATGGCTTTAACAGAAAATTTTGTTCATACAGTCGCAATTCAGGAAAGAGAAGATATATGCAGAGATCTATTATTCATATGATAAATATGAATCTGTGGAGAGTATAGATTCATGGTTATAGAATTAGGCAGGAAGCGGCGAGGAAGAAAACATCATGTTGATGTTGATGATGATGATAATAGAGAAAGGTAGATAGGAATTAGCTCTCGGAGATCAATAAAGCTACAGAATGAATCTAATGAAAAAAAACTGCAGCAGAGTTTTCCAGGAAGTAGAAAAGGTAGGGGGGGGGGATTCTTAGGCCTAACAGATCAACTTTAAACAAAATTAAGTCAACATGAAAAATGTGGAATTTCTCTAAACAAACTAAAAGAAAAAAAAAAGAAAAAGAAGAGAATAGTACACGGTAATCCATGAAAGTAAAAGCAATTGTTTGTCAATCAAAGACAAATTTCAAAATGTTGAGCGCTAAAAATATGAACTATTCAACCTTCAAAACAATGTGTGAGTGCATTTGCATTTAGGTCAGTCCGCATATAATCCAATATACATGCTCTAAAAAGATCAGTAAACAAAATTCAAAGTGTAGGAAAGATGAGTATTGATCAAGCATTTCATACCCACACACACCACTATATATATATATATATATATATATATATATATACATATATATACACACACAATATCCCTGTCGAGGAATTTGAGCAGATAGCACAATCTGTTGATTAGTCATGTTACCCAGCAATTCCCCGTGTCATGCTGAACGTTTCATCCATCAGTTGAAATCATTCCTTCAGGAAATTCACCACCTTATTTTCTATCAAGGTTTTCTTTCTTTGAAAAAGCCTTTCTATGCCTTAAGTTCCTATATTTTTGGTAGCACCTTGTAAATAAATTTAAAGAAAAATTCCTACAAATTTCTACATAATTCTATATGTATGAAATGGAAATAATAAACATCTCATACAAGTATACAGTAACACACTTGTACTAATGTTTCAAACAGAAATTCAAAAATCCACATTCATCACTCAGGAAAAAAGAAACATTTTCATTTTAAACAACTAAACACACACATACACTAATATACAGAGAGACAATTACAAAATATAATGCGATAGAAACTCACATAGTAAACATTACAAACACAATGTGGATGCATATGCAAATAAATGAGCTTCAAACATATTCAAAATTGGGAACGATTCTATGACGAGTGAGTATGGACGACAATGTATAGAAAAGATTGAAATCTAACTCTCCAAGTGAGAGGTTAAAATCAATTCGGCGGCGGTAAAAGTAAGGCTGATCTTTATTCTGGAGGCATTCCCAGTGTCACTCTCAACTACAGGAAGGAAGAGAGAAAAAAAAAGTCCAGTTGAAAAGAATGGCCATTTTTAAATTTCTGTGGCTGTGGGGAAAAAAAAAAAAAAAAAAAAGTCCTAACACTATAAAGGTGAATAAAAAGAAAGAAAATAGAAAAAAAAAAAAGACAGAGAGAGAAAAAAAAGAAAAGAAAAAAAGAAAAGAAAAGAAAAGAAAAGAAAAGAAGAAAAGAAAAGAAAAAGAAAAGAAAAGAAGAAAAGAAAAAGAAAAGAAAAGAAGAAAAGAAAAAGAAAAAAAAGGAAAAGGCAATGAAGAAAGTGAGAAGAGGCAGAATGTACAGTCCATTCACCAAAAGGAACCTCACACTGCTACAAAAGAAACATCATCCATTATTAAGAATGAAGTGGAGGATTTTTTTTTTTTCCCAGCAACTTAAAAAAAGAAAAGAAAAAAACTTTCTTTACTTAGTAGGAATCGAAGAAAACTTGTTCTTTTTTTTCTCGATAATATTCTAACAGAGAATTTAGGTGATCGAAGGAACATCAATTTCTACTACACTAACATTTACATGAGTCACACAGGATCATTTTTCTTCCCATCCCAAAATCATCCCTTGCACCTGAAGGCACATATTCATCTTTGAAATTTCCTCGATTACAGGTTATGCATGAAATATAAGGAACAACTCAACCCGGATGTTCAAATTGCATTTCATTGTTATTTAAAAAGAAAAAAAAGGCTCCTGTAGCATCCCTTGCTCTACGCTGATATTAAACAGGCAAATTTCAAGGAATTAATTTTTTTCAGTATAAATGAATGAATATATCTAGAAGTTGTTGAAAGCAAATCTAGAGATGTAAAATCCCTAAAAGTTAAAGAACAAAAACAGGAATATCAAAGAGTTTCCATGGATTTACAATTACTTCAAGGAAAATTTCAACTTTTAAGACCATCACTACAGAATGATTCCTGCAGGAACCCCCGCCTCCCACAAAGGATCACTTCAATATCCTTCCCCCTTGGAACATCCTCCCCTCTAAGTTCTATCAATTAGACATCCTTTCTCCTACCCCAAAGCAGAGTGACAAAACTCAACGATTCAGAATAAAAGTGCAAATTACAACTTATAAATCTTTGTCTCAAACAGATACAATGGAAGATACAAACATAATTTGGCAATAAGGGACAAGAACTCTTGAAACATAACAGCTGATGTAATGGATAGATAATGAAGACATAACAATCGTCAATGGCAAAGGGGTATAGATTCAATCATAGGTGACCATATGCTTACATAACAATGATGAAAAAAACCTTATGATATGAAACAAACTGAAAGCATTTTTTCCACCCACACAGTTTTGTCTGTCTTTGAACTCATATGTTACCAGCAGGCACCTTATATATTCAATCTTTGGGAGTAGCAGACTGGGCATGCCAATTCACTGATGCTTAACTGGGCTGATCAAAGCAGGACCAATGATATCACAATGGATAATTATCCTTTAAAAGATAGTACACTAAAAAGACCCAGATATGAATATACATGTTCCAGTAATTGAAGAGAAAAAGTTTTTTGGATGTTAATGGCAGTCACAAGTTTCAATAAAGAAGGCACTTATTGTGATCACTTTGGGACAGGATATTTTAGATTACAATTACTGACTGATAGACATTATGCAAAGAATAAAAATTTTAACAGTTTGCAAGGATTGTAATAAATTTACATTAATTGTTACAAGTTCATTTCAGAAATTTACACAATAGAAAATTATGATGATGCAATTAAAATGTTTGGGAACAGCTGATTCTGATAACAATACTTTATTATGATCAACAGCTCCCCCCCCGCTCTCTCTTTATACATATATATATATATATATATATATATATATATATATATATATATATATACACTTAACAAAGACATTATTTCCAAACTATATACGGAAACTTCTAAAGAAAAAAATCTTTAAAAAAAGAATATGAATGTACACACACAAAATAAGAGAGAATAGAAAAAATATTTTCGAAGTCCAATCCAATAGAAACAGGTTGTTCATATTTCTGAATTGATTGAAGTGCCAACGGTAATTCTTCACAGTGTAATGAAAACAGGATACAGAACTCAAGTCTTTTGCCTTCCTCTCTCTTCACCCCCCCCCAACCACCCCCGGGTTTTATTGTATCTGCTTTAATGAATTGAGCATTGTTCCTTCTGCTAGGGGGCATGGGGAGGTGGGCGTACCTTTGCAAGAATACTACAAAACAAGGTGACGGAATTCTTCATAATAAATCAATTCATATCTTCCGGGACTTGTTCATTTGTAGTTGGTTGATGAACAAAATGAATGCCGAGGAAGAGAGAGAAGAAAAGGGAAGGAAAGAAAAAAAAAAGTGTGTGAGGAAGAGAGGATTAATAGCTGTAAATACTGATACTCGTTTCTAGGAGATGAAGAAAGAGAGAAGGAGGGAATCAAGAATCGTTCTGTGCAGGAATAAAGAGACATAATTTCTTTTTTTTTTTCAAAGCAAGAACAAACAGAAGTTGCTTAAAGGTTTCTCTTCAGATGAAGTGCTACTTATGTATGAGAATACACAAATGAAATAATCACAATTTTTATGACATGCACATTAATTGTGAGATTAAACATTAAGAGCAAATATGAAGGATCTTTTAGGTTTAATAAGTATGACACGTTTTTTTAGATGTGTCCTCATAACTTCTTTAGAAGCTGGTCAGTCGGTCAGTCAGTTTCAGTCATGTTAAACAACAGAAAGGTGAAGGAGGGGGTTGTGTCATAAGAGGTGTGATGTCATCAAGAGAAAAATCTATTTGATTCAACAGATAACATAAAATATTCGTTTTTTTTACAGTATTGCCAAGTATCGTTTGCTATTAATAGCCGAAAATTGTCTTTAAAAATGGCCAAACTTTTCAATTTCCAGCTAACTTTATAGCTATAACTGTTTTTTTCGATCATTTAAAGCCCACTTATCAAATAAGATAGCCATAGAACAAGACTCCAGAAGAAATTATTGATAAAAATTGTATGTTTATTTCAATTTAAATTTACTATTTGTTTATTTTTTTTTCTATTTATTTTTTAAATAGCTAGATCTTCAGGTGAACCATCCTCACCTTCCATTTCTTCCTTCTACTACTACCACTATTGGTAATGCTAAATCACAGATAAGAACACAAGGATGTTGGATGTATTGTTGAACTAATGGTTCTTATTTTCTAATATCAAGATGAACTTCCTCTTCTAGTATTATTCTCTATAATAAAAAAAATGACACCTGATGTGTAAAACCTTATATTTATTTATTGGTGATAAGTCATAAAAATACAGAAAATAGTCATTATTCTAATGCTAGTTATTGGCCATTACCATTGACAGACCTGTTATTTAAACAGAAATACGGTTGATAACCACTTTAATACAAATACAGACACTAATTTAGTCTCAAACTGATTGCAGACCATTTCATAATTTCAATACAAAATCAATCATTGACTATTCTAAGTTGAATATTTCTGTTCTAGGAAAACTGAGCCTCTTCAAAATAGATAACTTGAAACATTCATCCAATTCAATAATTATTATCTAAAGAAATTTAAATGTTACACAACACTATGCATTTTTAAAAGCTACTTTTATTCATCGTATTTAGAGAAATTATTCACTTCCTAATAACAGACATAAATGTGAGTTAAATGTTATGGATCCTAAAAAAGAAAGACGATTCCGTATGCAAACGAAGCACCGAATGTATATTGAAAACAAGTATTTTTGTTACCATTCCTACTGAAAAGACTGAAGTGTCACAAACTGGCTACTCATCTTAGAAAATGGCTGAAAAATAGGACACGTGTTACCTTGTGGCCTGAGACAGATGCCAGCACCTGGAAATAATACTTCTCACCAATTTCATCACTTACCTAGTAGAAAAAAAAAAGAAAAAAAAAATGGCATTAAATCAAATATTTCAAGTCCATGTGCAGATTTTATTGAAGTGTACAGTATGTTTTTTGTAAAGTCAACTTTTAGAACAGCCTTTCTCAACTGGGTTCAGAAGTTGTTAAAGATTCTGAAAAAGCTCTACATGCACGACTTTTCGTTCGTATATTGTGAATAAATTTCTTCATTTTCATTAGCTAAGATTATATCTTTACAAATGTTTTTCTTTGTATTAAACCAGATATTTGAAAATTCTGTTACATTATTGCCTCCTGTGGTCTTGAATTTTTTTTCATATAAGTATATAAAGTTCATGAAAAACATTAAAGTTATGAAAAGTAAGTAAAGTGTATCAATATTTTTTTTCAAGGAAACTGACTTTCAGTTTATATTTTTTTCAGTTTATATTTTTTATACTAAACGACCTTCTCTGGAGAAAATAGAATGTCTTAGAATGTTCACTCAATTGAATAAAAACTCTTTGTGTACACTGCAGAATACTGATAATAACTTTTAGATAATGTTTGTATACACTGATGTATCATTAACTGAAGACATATATTTTTATGCAATGGTTCTTTGAGAGGATGAAAATTATTTCATGGGTTTCTCCAGTTTAAAAAGGTTGAAAAGAGCTGCTCTAGGAGTTAGGGAAAAAAAAAATTAAGAAAAGAAAAAAGTCCATCATTTCATACACTTAAAAATGTAAAGCTGACTAGTTTCAAATCTGTAAGTAAATTTATATTGGCAGATTTTTAGCTTTCAAAATATCTATTTTGATTCTTTCCAAACATTAGCAAAATAAATTAGAATTTCAAAAAGATTAATATGCTGGCTTCCATATGAAGAGGGAAGAATGAGATTTTAGTCACTTAAGAACACCTGGCATGACCTGGCTTTAAATAGGATTCACAACTACTCTTTCCTTGGCTAATTTTTTCTTTCACTTTTCTACTTTTGAACATTACAGTTATTCAAACAAGGATGAAGAAGATATACATCGGGAAAATCTTCACATTTTCATCTGTTGACAATTAAGCCAGATTCATTTTTTTTTTCAACTCAAGCAGCTTAAGATCTGAGAATAGTATCCATTTTTCTCAAAAAGGAATCAGGAGAAAAAGGTATATTTCTGAGAAACATACCAGAAAAAAATTCTATTTATACTAGGAATCAAAACAGTTTTACATATTTAACTGTAAAAATAAAAAAAATAAAAAAAATGACAATACAAAGAAAAAAAAGTACGCTATTTCTAAAAAGCTATAGAGTTTGGACGGCCATGACAGTTAGCAGAGATCGAATTCTATCCAAGGCTGTGTTTGTGTCCACTTTACACAAATACCTTTGGGAAAGACGTAGATTCATCTCTTCTCCTCCAGGCTAAGGGTAGATAATAGGGCAGAACGGGCTCACTAGCCTCAGTTGGCAATCCATCCAAGAGAAGGAAAGCACCTAATTCAGAACCAGGATTTGAGTGCCCTCTCACCTCAACTTATGAGTAAAAATAAAAGGGGGAAAAAAAAGAGAAAAAAGGGGACTGGGGTTTGCAATCCTAACCCTTAAAAAACCCCACTTCCTGAAGATGGTAGGCCCACAAGCTTAAGGATCAGTTGATCCAGGATTTCTTAAATGCCAATTCTGATCTTTCACATAGAATTTGATAAAATCAGGTCAATCAATTTGAAAGAATTTTGTGCAACTGACAAAGTAAAAAAACATTTTTATCTCAATGCAATTCATCATTTGACTTCCTCCATAACCAAATTGCTGATGTCACTCCCTAACAAGGTTTCTCTCACCTCATTTGTGTTGGACTGGATGTGGCTGTAAATTCTCTCCTTTATTTTTTATATTTGTCTGAAGACTTGTTAGGAAGCATGGTAAATGCTTGTTTTTAGGATTTGCAAGAATACAACAATTTCATAATATAACATTCAGTAAGAAAGCCGAGGGCAGAATTAAATAGAAATCATTTTCAGAGAAAACCCTACGAAACAAGACAATTGAGCAAGAAGAAAAATGAGTTGCAATATTCTTTCATCAGTTGAGTGGTTAGTCTTTAAGCCAAAAGCACAGTATACTTTGCCCCCTACCCCCTACCAAAGAACAAATATATTTGTATACAAAACCAGTGCCCATAACTTTGTAAGATACAATACATGCCATGTTATGTTTTTGTTCATATCTGAGTGTTTAGTCCAAATATGCCTTTCATATTCTGCATTTATAACCCAAAAAAATATCCACATAAAATGGTTTGATTTAAACGTTGCTCTACTCAACTGGGTAAGTATTGAAAACATTACAAATTGTAGCAATGATTACAGACATTTTTTTTATAAGGATTTTTAAATGAATTGTAATACCTCTCTTTGAAATTTTTTTATCTCAATTGCAAGGAGACAACATAAAGTTAATGGTAAAAAGATGAAAAAATTAATTTTGCATACTTAAAGCTGGTTTTAGACAGTTTTAATGTTGAATTTCGTCATCCAAAATTGACTTAAATTACGTCATTATTTGTGTCTGCTGAGAGAGAAATTTAAACTCTGTGACAAAAAAAATCTTTCAAAAATGAAGTAGTATTGAAAAAAAATGGATTTGACAAAAATCTGTTGATTTAATAACGGAATTTTCAAAAAAAATTATTTTTGCACAAAATATGATGGAAAGTACATCCGTTAACAGCAGGTGTCTATCACTAGGCAACTTGGTACAATGGTCAAGTGGGTATCAAGACAGCTTTCCATACTCATGTGATGAAATCCCGCTTGAATTTAAGAGTGTTTCATGGGATGACTCAAGTAGAGATGAACAACAATGATAAAAACCTGATATTGTCCGTAGCGGCAAAAGTATATTCCCGAGATTTAAACACCATCACATGAGGGCAATCACATGGTATGATTTTATAAGAAGTGACCTCTCTCACTTTAAATGTGTTAACAAGCTATTTATGTAAACACTGATATCATAGGTAGGATTCATTAAACAAATATATCAAAACTTTCACTCGCTGATGGATACATTCCAGAGGTAGAGGAAAAATGAAAGACGTTTGCATTTTTAGCACTGACTGTGAATTAGAACATTAAGATGAGCAGATTTCCAGTTTTGCTTATAACTTCCAACTGGGTTCACCGGTAATCAACCACTCTTTGTTTAGCTTTAGTAATTTTCTGCAATAATAAACTCAATATTTTGAGCAGTATGGAAACAAAGTAAATAATTGAATTCTGGATTCAACAAGTTTTTAACTGTAAATTTGTTTTAGAAAGTTTCAGCACTCAATCAATTTCTATGTTGTGCAGAGAAAATTCAGAGGTCGTCAGTGGTCAGGTATTTGAAAAAAGAATATTATATATCTTACCACTAAGATGCAAAGCAAATAATATTTCAATAGAAATGCTTTGCAAATCAAAGGAACATGGGATTTTCCTGAGGGGCCAAGGATATTATTTTGGAAAATGTCTGGGTTCACACGGTTATATAAGAAATTAAAAAAACAAAAAATAAGACTAAAAAAAAGTTTCATAGATGATTTCTTTGGTACTTCAGATGTCAGAGATTGCAAAATTTGAGAGAGAGAGAGTCAAAAAGAGAAAGAGTTGGTTTAACGATCCAACAAGCAAGTACCGAGTGACCAGAGGCAATTTAATAGAAACTCAGATATTCCCAAGCGAAGGATGGAGAAAAAAAAAAAATGTTCAGAGTAGAGCCAGTGGATAATTACATTTAGACACTAATTGTGTTGTAGTGCAAACAATTTGCCATGATCTGCACTCGAAATATGTGAATGATTTAAAATGATTTAAAAGCTGTTGAAAATAGGCTTAAGATTTTTGTTTTTGCATTCTCTCTCTTTTTTTAAAAATTGTGGTGAAAGATATTCATTTTAGACAAGTGGAAGGGTAATTTGGTCATTAAAATGTTTGCCAAGTTAGGGTGGACTGTTTCTAAGTAGCCATCATGATATTAATCTGCAAGTGAAACAAAAGGGGAAAGGGGGGTAAGATGCACATAAGGGGGGTGCTTAGATATCCATTTATAAATTGAAACAAAGCAAAAGATGATAAAAGGTCGGTCTTTAAGTGAAAATGAGTGCATGTTGCAGAGAAAATTGAAGAGTAAAGAAGAGAGAGCTAAATTGATTTGGATGGTCATGAAGGAGAGCAAGGCTGCAAATGAGAGTGAAAGGTGGCCTGGAGTAGATGTTTATACAGATTCAATCATCAGCTTTTCAAGATCCGATATCTCTATCGTGAGTGTTGCGGCACCAATATATTCCGAATCTGTCAAAAATGTCGCGCCATCCCATTTTCTGTCAGCCGCAGTTTCACATATAATCTCTGGGGATCCACATGGTGAGTTTTGATGCGGGGGGGGGGAGCTGAGATTGTTTGATATTGCAACATGACCAGTCCATAGCCACTTGTTTTGTAATGGATTCTATGATAACAGACTCTTGTTTTCTCTCTAATATTTGATAGTTACCATCTATGCTGGACTATGAGATAAATGGTTTACAAAGGTATTTGGAGGACTACCACTCAGTGGAATTATCCAGACCCCATAAATGTCAACATTGAGCTTTGGTAGACTCCAGCAGCTTCTAATCCCAGTTATAGTTCCAGCACATTGAGTGCAGTGTAATATTTGAATAGTTTTTATTTAGATTAAATGTCTAGCTTCAATACTGGCATATACAGTATATGAAAGTATGGATGAGGAGTACAAAAAAATTGTAAAATAAAAGAAAAAAGTTTTGATATCTTAACGTCTTCTATATGCATGTATATCTTACCTAATCAAGGGATTATAGTAACTTAATGCATGTGTCTATATAGAGTTGATTCTCACAGTGAAATGCAGGATTTGTGTTGGATGACGAGTACATGGAATGTATATGAATGTGAGAGGTAATACTAGCGTATTTCTATACGCCAATAGTCAATTACATATGCAAGGATATAAAAATGAGATTTAATTATATATAATATATCCAAGTGTTCATACATGTGAGAGTTTCTGGAAAGTAAAAAGAATACATGTAACTAGTTCTGTGTATGTATGAATATATACAAGAAAGGATAAATACATGCAATGCATCTACATGGAAACCAACTTGAATGTGAGCGTTTCAGTGAGACTCGTGAAATAAAATGTAAACATTGGAAATATACGGTGTATGAGTAATGCACATCTATAATTGATAAGCAATCAATATAGAAGTGAATGCATGTATTTAATAAAAATCTTTAGAATGTATCAAGTGGTCAAGTCAATGTCTGGCACAAGTCCATATTTAATGATGCATTAGGTAAGGATTGAACTTGCTGATGATATCCGGTGCAATTGTAGCATCAAATCAGGTACTCTTTGTGCATTCATCAGCGGACGAGATGAGAAAGAGAGAGCTTTCATTTTCTCAATTTCAAAACTGGAATTCTAATTTGATCATGACCCTGGATGAATAGTACCCAAGTGGACTGATAAGTGATGTAATTATGTAAGTGCTTGTGAAACAAGAGAATGATTACCTAGGTGAATAATGAAATGGATTCGAGTTGAATGGGAGGAGGATAACAGGGTGGTAATCCTGGTGGTCAAAGGATTGGCTGTTGGCCAGTAAGTAGCCTAGAGTAAAGCACATGACCGTGTGTTTACCTAAGAAGATAAATGTGACAAGCAGAGAAAATGTTAAAAGTGATACATCACAAGGCGACAGCCACACAGGCCATGAATTATACATTTCATAGACAGATTAATATCTTTGAGTGTTTCAATAATGTATTATGTGCCCCCCCTTTCCCCCGTAAAACTTAATGTACAACGAAGTCAGTGAGTGGTAGACACAGTGTGATCTGTACAAGTTGATCAAAAAGTGGTTGTAGGATGAAGTTTGAACACACACACACATACATACATACACACATACATACATACATATGTCCAAATCTACTATGATAATAAGCCCTGTGTATTTGTGTATTTATATTTTTTCTGTAATGTCCTGTACTTCGTATGATGGCACACCAAGAAATATATTGATTTGCACAAAAATGTCAAAATGAACAGGATTATACATAAACATTTCAATAGTCAATGAACAAAACTTTTTTTTATCAGAAAATAGTACTGATATAGTACAGATTGCACCTTTCCCCTTTTATCTGTCGCATGTTGAAGCCTAATAATTGTAAGGACTTGATTAACTATCAATTTCATATATGCCCCATTTTTGACAGCATTTGCAAATTTGAAAAAATTGAGTTGTGTGGGTGGTGAACTATGTAAATTGTGTGGACGTTTATAATGTGTGTGTATGTGCATTAAGTTGTTAGTCAATGTGCTTGTAGAGACTTTCATAAAACAACTATCTGCACATGTGGGAGAAAGGATCAAAGGGAAAATGTGTATGCACATGTGCTCGAATTGCCAAATATAAATAAACTACTTGTACGGGTATTTTTCACACGTGCTGTATGGAATATGTGGAAGTTTAAATAATGTACTACACATGTAAGAGAAAAAACAAGATGCAAAAACTGTAGCACATGCAGGAACGTACAGGCCTTCAGTTGGAGCAGGTGAAACCGTGCATAAAGCAGTGGTGCACATGGAACCAAAATGTGAACCTTCCAAGTTCTACCATTAGACAAAGTAATTGAAAAAAGAAAAAGTAATATCAGCATCAACAGCATAAAAGAATCTGTGAATTGGTTTTCTATTGTGCACAACTGAACATCCAGATTCATTATTGAAAGAGTGTTTCTTGTGAAAAGCTGCAAAGAACAAATTTCAGCAATTGTGTGATGGTGCATAAAATGTGCCTCCTCTCATTGATCATGTGCAACACAAGAAGAAACTCATCACCTGTAGGAGGAGCTGTCCATCAATCTGATCTTTGTGTTGGTCTCTCTCTCTCTCACCAATAAAGTAAAATATTTACATCAATCTCCCCCCACCCCCCGCACTCTCTAATTCCACCCTGCAACCGGTATTCTGTCTCTTTCCTCAAAGATCAATATTTGAGTACGCCAGCAATTGGCTCATTTTGATCTGATCAACCTGACAAAGTGATCACTCAATCAAGGAGTTCCTTTCCTCTGGTCACAAGTAAAGTGGTAACCAGGTGACATCAGCAGCTGCCTCTTGGCATTGAGCTGTCAGAGAGACACCTGGAAGCCTGCTATACAATTTGGGGGGAAAGGTCTAATGGTCAATATAAGCAAGACAGATGGAAAGTTGATATAGATGGGTGATAAGATAAGGATTACAGTTGGTGGAAACAGTAGAGTTGCCATAAGTCCTTTCACACTCCCAGACATATCGTCCATTAATGTATTGCAATCTTCATCCAGAAGGAATTTTGAAAATTCTTCAACAGTCTGGAATTTCAGCTTCATTCATTTTCATCACAGGGTGAAAAAAATACTTGAAAATTGTGATGACAAGACAGAGAGAGAGAGGCTGAGAGAGAAAGGGAGGATGTCTATACATTCAATTTAGCAGTTTAAGGGTTAGTATATAGTGCCACATACGGCTTTTTCTTGTTTTTCAGTCACATGCAATAATTTTTCCTCATATTGTTATTACAGCCATAAATTAATTGTTGAAAGAAAACCATTGCTTTCATTGCTTTTTTTATGCTATAGTATTTGTTTTTCTTGCATTTAAAGGTATTTGATTCTATATTATTCACATGTGTAGACAAATATGACGGTGACCTCGGAAATCATTTGAACATTCATATTCGGCACCCCGAGGCACCAGCAGTAGTTCGAGTTGACCACAGTGGCTTGTGATCAAGTAATGAGTACAACATGTGAATTGTACATAACTTTTCATTTGTCAATAAAAGTAACTATTTTTCTTATCAAGACATATCTTTATTCCAACGTTCCAGTACAGGGAAACTCAGCACAGATTTCACAACCTAAAAATATCAACAATATCCTTGTCTCTACGTGCCTACAAGTGAGATTTTATGGGAAAAAAGTCCTGCCTTAAAAACAGATAGAATACAGAAAATACTATTTTAATAACAGAATGGCCTGCTTCACGTCAACGGTTAATGGAGATCTGTTTGTTGAGGGTCCTATTACCAGAGCCAGAAGCAGTTTCCGCCCAAGAACCCCAGATTTCTCTCGGATCCCTTCCTCTGCATTCAATCTCAATAGTTCTGCAAATTCACATCCGTTACTATTCTCCTTCAATATGGAGGTCATTCCGACCTCATTGATACAGACCAATGAATGAATTGAGCTTCTAATCTATTGTCCAATGAGATCTGTACATAAACGAAGCCTAAAAAACAATAACAATTCTCTAGCTTACAGAAAGGTTAGACTCATAATGCAATCTTAGATACATTCACTTTTTCAACCATACACACACAAACATAAAAAAAAGGAGGAAAAAACCCCCAACTCAGACAACAATGAACAAGAACCATTTCCAGAACCTTGTTTCATGACTTGTCTCAGTATCTACTGAATACTATTTGACAAACCTTTAACAAATTAATACAAAAAAACTATAAAATATATTACATAGTATCAATTGCATTGTAGGATAGTTTCTTTTTTCAAAAAGATTTGCAAACCTTCAATATTCTTCCTCCCCCCTCCAACATAGATTTGAAAACCTTCCACCATTCCCCAAATCTCCACAAACCTACTCACACTAACCTTTGGGGTTATGTTGTGGTTTAATGGTAAGAAAACTAGTCTTGTAGATCATTACTATGGAATTGGATTCTCGGAGGCTTGTGAACATGTGCCAAAACTGAGCTATGCTTAGTGAATAACCATTTTGCCGCCTCACTGTCGGATGATGGTTATCAAGTCGGTCTTGCAGATCATTTCATCCAAGTAAGGTGTTTGATCCTCACTTGTTGCTCAATTCCTGAGGCCTTGTACCAAAATCAGGCAAAGCTTAGCAAACAACTACCATATATTACAGTGGAGATAAGATGAGACCTAAACTTTAAAATGGGGTTGTCTTATAAGCCAGTGACTAAGCAGTAAGTTCGAACCAATTTACTGTTTAGTCACTGTTTTTGTATCAGGTTTTCAAGATGACTTCAGCTTCAAGTGCTGTTTCAACCACCAAAATATACAGTATTTATGGTACCCTGTCATGTAATAGATACCAAACTTCTCTTGCAAATCATTACTACCATCTAGCAAGTTCGATTTTTACAGGGTGCCCCATGCTTATGCTAAGCTCAGTAAATAACTACCTTCCCCGACCTATCTATACATTTTTTCTACAAATTCTGAAAATCTCCTATGTATCATGTGATGATTCTTTCTCTATACATCACTCCTAAAGGTCTCAGAAAGCTTACAACAGGCCCCTTTGCTCTCTCACAACAAACCATTCTCATCACCACTAAGCTTTTTCTCCAGCACCTATCAGAATTTCCTTTCTTTTCCTCACAAATCTATAGAAACTTGCCTTACTCTATCCTGATTCTCCATTAACTGCATATCGATCAACATGACACTAAGATTCCCCACTCCCAAAGATGAATACCCAAAAGTGAGTGTATGAAGATTCCATAGAATTCTGCCTTGCTAGCATTCCTTTGCAAACAAAAAAATCATTCTTGAATATGTCAAAGAGCTGTCCGGGTTCTTTTATTTTGTAGTAATCTTGTTTATTGCCTACATTCAATTAGTGATAAAAAGCAGAAAACATTAATTCAAAATAATAGTTTTCCTTTTCTTTGATATGCGTATTTCTTGATTGGTAACAAACTTAGACAATCACTTGCTGCGAAAAGGTAAGAATTTGATCATCTAAAATTTTCCTCATTATCTTTCCTTAATTGTACACAAATGCGTGCACCGTATCCATTTACATTCTCCCATCCTTATGATAGACGAGATTTTTATTCTATTAGTATCAGGTTTTATATCGAATCCCATTATTCTGAGGTGCCCCTGTTAATCATGTTAATCCTTTCATTTCAGATTACATTACAGCACAGGGATATCAATTTGGATATTTCCATTTGGCAAAAGATTTTCTCGAGGTTTCTTCCTAATTTTTAGGTTCTTTCTTGGCTAAAATCGAGATATACATAAAGAGAAAAAAATAATTTCCCATCTTCATGCAACAGTCATTGTTCATTTGTTGAAGATGTCTTTTTTTTTTCTTCTTCCAACTGGCTACCTTCATGTGTGAACCTCGCATATGAACAATTTTTCTCTCCACATCATGCCAATATACAACTCTTAAAATGCAAATAACATGAATATTTTACCCAAGTTGCTGTAATAAATCATAGAGTAAAAATTATTGATACAGATTTAAGCTCAAAATACGAAGGCATAAGATTCTGAGCGTGCCACACAAGTTACAATTTAATACTTGTAAAATCCAGACAGGATTATTTGCATATCTGAATGTTGCTCCCTAGCCCTCTGCCAAGGATCTGAATCTAATTTGTTCTCATAGAAACGTATTATACATTCACACACAATGTGGATACACATTTAGTTTTATATAGGTGGATAACATTCAAAAAAGGCAAGTGCTACCATTAAAATCACCTGAAATTACTTCAAATTCAACACTGCAATGCCTTGTGCACTGAATAGTATAGCTTGTGAATGTCAACATCATACAATGGCAAGTTGTCAAGTAATCACAGTGCATACTTCAATTGTAGTCAGGTGAAATTTAAATTGCTGCATGTAAAGATCCTCCCAAAAAATTTAGTTAGTTTGATCCTAAGGTGTTCCTTGAATACTATGGATGTTCACTGGGATAAAATGCAATCATTTAGAGATTTAACTAACTTCAGCCACATACTGATTGCTATTAAGACCAAAGAATGTTAACAAAAGGACATGTTTGATAAGATAAAAAGATAAGACAGAGCTCCCCAGTGTTGATATGTTGAGACAACAAGCACAGTTGAAGAACAGCTCTGAAATGCAACCGAGTAAGGAGAAGGAAAGACTGTCCGAATCAGCTTTATATAATGGAACTGTCACATCTTCAGTCAGCTATTTTCTCAAGCAGACCAGCCATGCTAATTGTCTTGTTATCTCATACCAATGGATTCATTCTATGTGCAGCCAATTATATGGTTCTGGAGAAAGTAACCTGACATGAAACAGTCTTATACAAGACTGACTAGATTGTAGAAAAGTATGAAAATGATCAAAAATGTCAAAATAAGGAATAGTTCATAAGACCTTCAATAAGGGATCTATTTCATTAACATGGAAGAATGTTCAATATGAGGTTTGTCTGGTAAGTATCCAGCCATTTCAAAATATCTCAGTTGCATGCCCTAGATGCAACTTGGCAACAAATTAGAGGAAACCTTACTTTGATTGCATGAACAGACACTTGACTGTGGGGTCAATCAGTCAGCAATGACACATCACTGAGCAAGCATGTGTAATGTGTGACTGATGTATATATATATATATATATGTAGATATATAGATATATATATATATGTATATATTTTCATTTCTTTTTTTAAAAAGAAAAATCATCTCATAGGAATTCAAATATATACGAAAATTTAGTTTGATATATTCCATCAAATCTTGTGATCAACTTGAGCAGAAGTCCCCTATTTTTTTTGTATCGCTGACAAGTTTAGTATTAACAATATTCTAGCAGACTGGCCAAAGATAGAGAGGGTGGGCTAATCACCACTGGAATTTACGAGTTTACAGAGAAATTTGTTTAATATCATAGTTTCCTAAAGGCCTGGTAGCACATCCTTTGCTGCCCAATGGTTGGGGAACACTGGACTAAAGGAAATAAATTTAGAGTTCCAACCAGATATTACATCTTAAAGAGGGATGGTTTTGTCTTAATATTCAATTCACAGAATGAACTTGTGGCATGGTGATCTGAGAATGGCCAATATAGTAATTTTATTCAAATCTGAGTATAATTTTGTTAGTTCATAATCAGATTATAAAAGAAAAAAAAGATAAAATAAAAATTTTAAAAAAATTACTTCATATGAATTTCAACTATGACAGAATGGACTCTTGATTTTTCCTGTTGTTTTTTGGAAGAAAATTAAATCCCGGAAAATCAACTGTTGAAATTGCTTTCATAAAACAAAAAGATGATTTTATACAGGAGCTATTTTTTCTGAAGATATTGCTTTCTCCTTAGATTCAACTTATTACAGTGTAGTCTCATTTACAGGAGTGGCTTAGTATGGAGCACTGGACTGTTGGCTGAGAGGTCATAGGTAATAACAGGTCAATGAAAGTGACACTATGAGGAAATGTTAGGTTTGGCTTCATTTGTGGCCATGGTTTTATTTCTAAAAGCTGTGATACCCTGTCATTGCAAATTCAAATCAAATAGCACAGTATTTCTAAACCTTTTGGGGCCGAGACTCTGAACCTAACAACTCTCAGAATGGAAACATGATTTCAGTTTCTTCATTTAGTTTTATCCAATAAATTCGACAATAATTCAATAATCACATACAAGTGCTGGAAATGAATTGACTAGAATACATCAATTTTCATACATTTATCGACTATCTTCTTTTCACAACAATTTTCCTGTTCTAGTCTGGACCATGCTTTGTATCCAGAAATTATGATGTAAATATTATTTACATTATTTCTTAATTTTAGCATTTAAAAAGTTTTTCTTCCTGGCATTTTTTTTCCAAACAATCCACTACTACTACTCTCCCCCCCCCCAACCATTCTGCACCCACCAGGAGCATATTGGTAAACCCTCATTTGGTCCACAATTATGAGTTACAGAGTCACTGTAATAGAGCAAACTCTGACAAGGAGATCTCAAAGAGAAACAAAAGCCCAACATGAAAACCAACTGAACTTTAACCAAGTCTTCCAACAGAGCTGTTATACACTTGGATTTTAACATTACAGGTTACTAAATGATTTTGAGAAAAATCCAAAGAAAAAAATTCATCGTGCACAAAAAAAAAAAGGATTTCTCTTTACAGGATCGTAAGCCACTTGACCGTTATCAACTTGTGAAACTGTAAAGATTAACAGAAAATAAAGATCACAAAACATACAAACAAACAGACATACATGCACTGTTTTGGATTGCATAATATTGTGTCCTAATCAGAGGGGGGAGAACAAAAAGGAAAAAAAGAAAAAAGAAAAAAAAAAGAAGAAATTTTCTGAAATGAATTCTGTTAATTTTATTCTGATTAATAAAAAGTGACCAGTGCTTCAATGTTGGATTGAATACCATTCACCGTATCTTTGCTTCAGGACACTTTCACCCGAAGTGACAAAACAAAGGCAATGAGATGGAAAATAAATTGGCATCACAAGGATGTGACGTCAAATTGTGGCTGGAATCGAGAAAGGAAGATTCCAATTACCCTTATCAGCACAAAAAAAAGTACATGGCAGAGACAACATTGAACCCCTTCCCAAGAAAAACAAACAAAAAAAACCTCAAAAACCCTATTGCACCACAGTAGGCAAGAAAGTAAAATAATTCATTATAAGATGACAAGAAAATACGCTTTTTTGATCAAAAACCACGAAAAGACCCAAGAAGATTTCAATCCAGTTTCATTTCAGCATGAAGATTTGGGCAAAATTTTTCTTTAGATGCATCCACGTAAACACTTTTCGGTCTGTATCTGTCAGTCAGTTGATTGGTCGGCCTGCTGTTCCCTAATATATCTAATGTTGGATTGATATGAAACTTCATCCAGACCTTCAGATGAAACATCCTCGTTTTCCTCTTCTTCATACTACTATCACAATTAGCAATGCTACTACTAATATTATTACTTTATTTAGAATTTCTTCCATAACAGAAAACGTTTTATTCAAATCACCACCTCATCCTCTTTTATTTTTTCTCTTTGAAAGCCAGCCTCTCCTCTTCTCTTCTGTTGCCTCTTATTCTTTTCGCATGATGTGAGGAAAGGTTCTCAACTTTTTAGACTGCTCCAAGTTCGACTGATCTGAAATCCAGGTCAGAACTTTGGGTCAATCGAGTGCATCATTCTTATCCTCCACCTCGGTTGCAGTGGCAAGCTGATAACCCTAGAAATGTATGCTCAATTCTCTCTCTCTCTCTCTCTCTCTCTCTCTCTCTCTCTGGCTCCCTTGGCAACCCTAGAAAGTGGATGGCCCCAATTAAAAAAAAAACATCCTCAGAGATGGAACTGGTGATGGGGTTCGAAATTCTATTTGTTGAAATGAATCTTTCCATTAGATAGACGTTTGGTATTACTAGAGCATTTTACCATGAAGAAAGGTGAACACTTTTGAAAATTTATTCCTTTCCTTTGAGAGCCAGCCTCTTCTTTCTTTTGCAAATTCTTAGTCACATCAGAAAGCAGCAGAAAAACTTGTTGCCTTCTGAATGAAAGATTCAATTATTCTGATCAGCAAATTTCAATTGATTTTGAGTCATCCTTATGTAAAGGACACAGGTGTGGCAAGGCACCCCGCATTAAAATTTTCAGGTTTTTTTCAGTTCCAGGATATTCTTTGGAGAATAATCTGAATAGAAATGTTTTTCAAAAGTATTTCATCAAGTGACAGAGACCGATTGTCAACTTGAATCTACAATCACTTTTGCTAGTGCCAGACTAAGATAGGCTTAGTAGATAACTATAAGCATACATGTACTACTGATTATAGTCAGTGACAACCATTGACTAATTTTTAGAGTTAATGAGAGAGAGAGAGAAGGAGAGAGAGGGGAGAAAGAAGGAGAGAGAGGGGGAGAAAGAGAGAGGAGAGGGGGAGAAAGAGAAAGGAGAGGGGGAGAAAGAGAAGGAGAGAGGGGGGAGAGAGAGAAGGAGAGGGGGAGAGAGAGAAGGAGAGGGGGAGAGAGAGAAGGAGAGGGGGAGAGAGAGAAGGAGAGGGGGAGAGAGAGAAGGAGAGGGGGAGAGAGAGAAGGAGAGGGGGAGAGAGAGAAGGAGAGAGGGGGGAGAGAGAAGGAGAGAGGGGGGAGAGAGGGGGAGAGAGAGAAGGAGAGAGAAGGAGAGGGGGAGAGAAGGAGAGGGGGAGAGAAAGAGAGGAGGGAGAGAAAGAGAGGAGGGAGAGAAAGAGAGGAGGGAGAGAAAGAGAGAGGGGGGAGAAAGAGAGAGGGGGAAAAGAGAGAGAGAGGGGGAAAGAGAAAGAGAGAGGGGGAAAAGAGAGAGAGGGGGGGAAAGAGAGAGAGGGGGGAAAGAGAGAGAGAGGGGAAAGAGGGAAAGAAAGAGAGAGAGGGAAAGAAAGAGAGAGAGGGAAAGAAAGAGAGAGAGGGAAAGAAAGAAGAGAGAGAGAGAGAGAGAGAGAGAGAGAGAGAGAGAGAGAGAGAGAGAGAGAGAGAGAGAGGGGGGGGGAAGAATAGAAGAAATTGCTAGAATTGGTCCAGTTATTCTATTATAAGGGGAGGGATACAGTTTAGATAGAGTGTTATAAAAGAAGAATAATCAGTGTCACAAAATTATAAAAATCAGAATATTATATATATATATATATATATATACACACACACACACAGCATAGCCATAAGTTATCAGTCGTGATGGCAATAATAAAGGAGTGATTTAAACTCAAGTAGACACACAAGAATCAGGAAAGGAGAAAGAGTAGATTAGTTTTACTCCAAAGGGAGTATACACATGCATAAAATCACACGCACACCCATGTGCAAGCTAATGTATATATATACAACCGTAAGAATCATATGTAAACATTCTCCAACACAATATGCCAATATGCATGTATGAATTCATATATACATGTGACTCTCTCTCTCTGATTATATATATATATATATATATATATATATATATATATATATATATATATATATATATAATCAGCTAAGTGAAAGGATGATGCCTAGGGATGGTATCTTGTTCAGCTAACTAAGTAATGAATGCAGCTGCTGGTCCCTATTTGGGAAATGTCTTCTGGCTCCTGGGTAAAGTGAAGGTTGGGGGAGTGGGACTTCAATGGCCATGACAAGAGATGGTGGATAGAAAGCCTTGTGGCACTTAGTAGTTTGGGTAATTACTATTCATTAGGCAGAATTCTCCAGATCCATTTGCCAAAAGCAAGTCTGTTCCCCCTACCCTCCCACCTCTCACAGTTCTGAAGTTATGTAAGAGTGAAAAAAAAAGAAAAAAAAAAAAGTAAAAGAAAAACTAAATCCATTTATAAAATTGAGTGAATGTAAAATTGTGAAACAGGTGGAGGGGGTGGAGGATGTGAAGGATGAGGAGACTGGTGATGGAATAATGTTCTGGCTGTTTTGTGGGCTTTCTTTTTTCAACTTAGAAAATGGTTGTACATTAAAAAAAAAAAACAAAAAAAAAACAGAACAACATAATTATGTATTTAAATATATACTTTGAGAGACATGCACACACAGAGAGGAACTACGTGTACAACCATCCATCCACCCACACAGCGGAAATTAGCTCACACATGGACACACACGTATACTCATATACAAAGGAATTGTGTCCATCCCCTACACACCAACACATAGAAACTAAGCATGCATGCACACACAAAGAACATAGAGGAACTATGCACGCACACATACATGCAGAAACAGTGAGGAACTGAGCACGCACACACTGGGCACACTGAGGAACTGATCATGTGTGTACACACATACACATACATACAGAGGAACGCCAAGGAATTTATGCACACAGAGCAACAAACATTTTTATAAAGTATACATCTCCACAGATAAAGTTGCAAACATCAATTTAAATCCACAAAAATATCTCTTCAAACCAACGAATGCACATATATTAACTTCTAATATACAGATACAAATCGCCACTTTTCTTTATCCGAGCAAATAAAGTCATCCATGCAAACGTGGCCACACATCTATACGCACGTTCACTTTCAGACGAGTTCCCACACAGAGCAAGAGAGAAAATGAGTACAGAAGTAGTTCACATACGAAGTGTGTTTATAGTTGTATCATTTGTTGCACTGGCACCACCAGAAATTAATGACAAGATGGGTGACTGCTTGAAGGAATCCGGAATTAATGGAGCCTAAAAGAGGTGATGTTGGCAGTGTCACTGAATGATAATGCCTGCCCCTGGGTGAGGCAGAGAGAAACACAACGTCTGCGCGAGTCGTGATGTTCAGTTAAGAGTAACAAAGCATTTTTAGGGAAAAATGAAGAACAGGGAAAATAATGATAGTGTTCAAACCAGAAGTTAGAGAGACACGGATAAGTTCAACCAATACACAGGAAGCCACTTATTGTAATCAAATTAGGACAGGGTCTTTCAGATAACATTAACCAAGAAGATGATATTAAGCAAAGGATATAAAAATTGGAACAATCTACATCCATTATTATGAACAACATGAAATCATAAGTGATTATTGATAAAACAATTCTTTTTGATTGAGAAGTTTTTCATCGATATTAAAATGTTCAAAACCAACCGATTTTAATAACAATAACCTTTTTGATAACATTGTTCATGATTAAAATAAATGGTTTCTTCCTCATATAAAAACTAGCTGAAAACCTGTCTTATGTATTAAAGAAAGATTGACAAAAAGGTTTCAAACATCCATTCGGCAAAATGCCACACTGATGAAACATCTTTTTGACAAAAAAGATTTTGATGAAACAGCTGTTGACTAACTATCTACCGACGAAACATCCGTCAGCAAAAATTCTGGTCACTGATGAATTTTACAAGGGTATACAATGTTACTGTTTAGTTTGGAGTTGCAGAACCAATGGGGGGGGGGGGGAAATACTGCAACTGTTCGAAAGAGATTAAATTTACATCCTAATTTTGTAAATTCTTAAGAGGAATTTTAGAAAATGATTTTATTCAAATGGATTAGCCAGATTGACACAATTTACAGATTCAACTAGTTATAATAATGTGATTAAAAAAGATAAGAAAATAAGAAAATAGGAAAAAGCGAAAAATTGAATGTCTAAGCCAGTTTTCGATAATTTATCAAAGAGGAATTCAGGAAATGTAAAAGAGTATTGGATAGATAGACACATTTTAGTAGGAAAAACTCTTTCTTTTAATGTTAAAAAAAGAAAGAAAAAAAGTATTACTTTTCTATGTTAGCATTCATTTGTAGTAAATAAAGAGAATTTGATTAAGTGGATAATTCAGAAATCATGAATGTTATGCATGTGAAGTAAAATGATGATAGCAGCCACAAACTGCGTCTTTCAAAAGAGCTGAATCACTTTTTGATTGAAAAATATGCTTCCTGTTCGAGGCTTGTAATGAGGACCTTTTCAAAAAGTGTCATTGTAAAAACATGCCCTTTGCTAGTGGTCAACTTGGGAAAAAAATTAAAAAAAAGAAAAGCCATTTCTAGGTTACAGCGGGGATCTCATTTAGAGCTTTTTTGCTTAAAGAATTCATTACATTAAAAAACAGGAACAAAAAAAAAAAAAAAAAAAAAAAGGTAAATTTTATCCGAAAGTGTGAATGAGCATTGAAGGAGAACTTGTATATTGACTTGTTAAGGCTAGCATGGATTTCAGTCTCGTGAGGTTTTACTTTGCTCAGAAGTTTTGAGAAAAATTCCAGTGTATAGTTTGGAATCGGCTGGATACATAGTTGCTTGACCTCTGGATTGTCATCTGTTGAAGGATATGTTGGAAGCTGTTCTGACAGCAGCAGTTGGAATAATTAATTCTATGCACATAAATATAGCTCAAGGGGAGAAAGCATTTGATCAACACGGCTCAGGAGCCATGTTGATATGACTGTTTTGTTTTAAATCATTCTGTCCTTGCCAAACTTGTCTTCCCACCCTGTTCAATGTCAATATTGTTTGACACAATCTTGACAACTTGCCGCCTGAGAAATTCTTCACACACAAGCTGCCAAATTTAACCACTGCTGTTGTGGTGTAGTAGGGTGATGTTTTTTTTTTTTTTTTTTTTTTGAAGAAGTTCAGTCCACTAATTTCTCAAAGCCAGAATATTACCTGTAAATAACAACATGAAAAGTGCATTCTGCTGTCATTGAAAAAGCAAGGTAGGCATCAGCAAAATACATATGTTAAAATGGTACACATGTATGCACACTGTGAAAGTGATATGAATTTTTAATCAATATTTTCTCCTACCCCTGCCTCCTTATCGACTCTTCACCTGCCTGACAAGTGTGATTTGGTATGCAGTGTAATTTTAGAAACACCTGACCCCAGGCATTTTATAATCAAGATATGTCTCCAAGAGCTTTCTTGAACCCCAGAAAAAGAATAAGAGCGAGACAGAAACTCAGAACATTGGAAATACAATCATGTTATTGTCATCAGACCAAATGGAGACTGAGTCTCAGACTAAACAAAATTATTTTAGAAAGAAGAAAAAAAAAAAAAATTATATATATATATATATATATATATATATATATATACACACACACACACACATTCTAGAATCTTCTGGTATATCAACATACAAAGAGTATCATCAGTCTTTTAATGTCCGTCGATGGACACATAGACCTTCCCCACAAAGAGTTTATTCAACATTAAACATGCATGCGTCCTTCTTTCAACATAGAAAAAAATCCTCAGTAAATGAAACTGCTTTTTTCCAAAAAAATCTATATTCATGCAGAGAGTGCTTACCTCTGACAACAACATACATTAAAAACTGGATGAAAATAAATTCATATATAAACTATGATGCAATCATTCTCTTGATATGTGAAAAAAATCTCTCAATTGAAAAAAAAATGCCCCCAAATTTAATCGATGCTTCGTAAGATCATAACCCAACCATCAATAAAATGCCTTTGAGATTCATTAAGAATTTTGGAGATAAGCAGAGGTAAATAAATGGAGAAAAATTGTCTTTATCCTTATTAGCAAAATCAACTTCTACAGGAAGACAGCAAAGATAGGAAATTGCAAAATAGAGCGTTTCATTACAGTGCATTGTATATGGAATTCATACCTATAAATTTATCCATCAAATTCTCATTTTGCTCCGAGAGAATATACATACGTAAATATCTTATAAAAATCAATCATCTTCAATTTACTTTTTCTTCGTTAGAAAGAGGAGAATTATAAATATACTGGCTGATTATGTTATGTGACATCACAAGTTGGATTTAATGAACTTATAACTTTGATTAACTTTAAAGATCAATAGTGACAGCAAATTCTGGCAGAAAAGAATGGAACAGTAATCAGGATTGCATTACAGAAATATCTGCATTTGAAGCTGGTAAAAATAATTATGGTTTTGATTTTGCTTCCAGCTGTCCACTGATATGATGAGCATTATTGACAAAATCAGACCATTTTATACAGGTATACCTTGATTAGGTATGGTTTATTCATTCAAAATTTTCTGTACTGTTCAAGGTTATTAAAAATTGATGTGTCATCTTTCCTAAGCTTATTCTAAGTTACATTAATTAGTACAGAAATACATTGACAGTACAACGTCAACAACTATACTATTCAAGGTGTGTGAGTGTGAGTGAGTATAAAGAAAGAAATAGATAAATAATCTGAGAGAATAATTATAAATGTGATATCTAATTGAAAACAACTCACATATATATATATATATGTGTGTGTGTGTGTGTGAATGATTCTCACCATTTTTTGGCCACTGTTGGCAACATATATGAATGAAATCATGATTGTGCAAGGTCAGGGTATTAGCCAGGAATTTGATTTCCTTGCTATTTTCATGAGATTGGAAAGTTTTCCGAAGTCTGCATTTTTTTTTTTAAATAAATAAATAAAGAACAAATTTTAAACAAACAACAATGGCAAAAAAAAAATGGTGAGAAACATTCTTGTTCTGGTAGAAATATCAAGTCAACTCCAGTTTTGGGAGTTTGACAACTATAGAAATCCTCAATTCTCTACTGAGATAAAACTTAAAATTAATCTAAGTATTCAACTTCATTTACTTCTATTTTGAATTGAATGAGAGCAATAAGACTAAAAACTAAAAATAAGTCACTTAAGCAGGGTGTAAGCCAGAATATGATTTCTCTCATTTTTTTTTTAGGATTAAGAAGTTTTCCCACGTCTTCATTTCAGCATTAAAAAAAATCCATGAATGGCCAGAGAATATAGGAAAATAAATTAGTTTTCTTTTGGGAATCATGGGGAACATTGGCCTTGATAAGGTATGCAAATTTTACAGTAAACATCAAATATTAGCCAATTCGTAATATTCTAATGAACAGCCCATATTTCAAACTTCTTGGGCCACCCTAAAAAAAAAATTATCATTATTTTCAAAACATTTTATAAAATTTTTTTTCTCAATTATACGATGAAACTTTTTGAGCGGCCAGAAAAATTTTCTGAGGAAAAAAGAAAAAGGAAATTCTTTTTGGGACACTAATATATATATTATATATATATATATATATATATATATATATATATATATATATTGGTTACTTAAATACATAATGAATTAAAAAATTCTCTAAACATCACACACCACCAACACTAATAGCCAGCAAACTGCAAACGCCGAATTTAATGGTAGAATTAGAGAGTAAAATATCATGAAAAAAGATATAACTATCATGAAACTGAAAAGTAAAACTCCACCCTGATGTTGCAAATAGCAAAAGCACTGTCTTTTGGGAAATATCCATATTCATTGAAACCAAAAATCTGTTCACCAGTACAAAAACAATGAAAGATTAAAAAAATGCTCCTTGTCAGTCACTATAAATGAAAGATGTATTAACGAAAAAAAAAATATATATATATATATATATATAAAAGAATTATTCATTTAATAATTTTGATACCTACTAATATAATAAGGGTAATCTAAATATCTCCCACCCACCAAGGAAATAATTTTCACTCACTTTCTCAATCTTAAAAACTTTCATCAAAACTGAAGGAGAAAGTGGTTTGAAGTTGAAATCTAATAAGACTTGAATTTGCATCTGATAATTTGTTCACCACCATTGAATTCGGATAATATATACTGTAGAATGAATATGAATACAGGCCGTAGAATGAATCGGGTGAAAAGATGTGTTAATAACACAAACAACAAAAAATAGTTCAATCATGAGAAAAATTCTCTGAATATGAGTTTAAGGTTTGTTGTAAGCTACTTTTTTTTTTTTTTCCTCACTCTAGTCGTCGGAGGGTATTAATTCTAGAAAGTTGTAATAAAAAGCAGCGATCAATAAGATAAGGAAAAGACTAGCCAAAAATTAACAATGAAAAATACTCAATCTCAGCATTGGAATAGCAAAACTATATATATATATATATGTGTATATATGTATGATCAACCGATTTGTAAGAATAATGAGAATAAAAAATGTAGGCATAAAATGGAAAAAAAAAAAAAAAAAAGAAAAAGAGATAATTTTTATGAAGTAGGCAAAATCTGTGTGCATCTCAAAAGGGAAAAAATCTTTCTGGACAAAGTGCCAATAAAGATTCACAAATGTAACAGATGTTAGCAGCATTTAGGGGTCAGTGGCCTCAACCAAGAGGTTATGGCAATGGTATTACAAGGATCAAAGGTTATCTGAGTTAGAATGAGGGGTAAATGGTCGGCTGCCAATGTAGACTCTAGATCTGAAAGCACTAGTGGGAAACACAAAGGAACACTATATCTACTAAGATAGATAAACCTCTAAATATCTGAATGCTGCTATATTTATAAGAGTGAATTTATTTCGCCTTATTAACTCAAGCTAACAGTTAGCTAAATCATAAAATGTTCCACCCAAAGTTTTCTTAGAATGATTCTTACTTCAAAACACTTTTAAGCAGACTTATACTTACACTTCAAGCACACTTTTCCATGATAAATACTTATCTCTCAGATTATATATATATCTATATAGTAGCATTGTTCAAAAAAAAAAAAAAATCATTTATGCTGGGATTAGCATTTCTGCCTTGGATCAGAGTAACTTGTGAGATCTGACTAGGGTTGAAGCGTTGCTACTGAAGCTACTTCCAAGGACCAGATTGTAATGTGTGTGCTCTGCCAAAATTCAAAGTGTTGCTCCCTGGCAACCTGCCGAGGATCAGTTTGTAGTAATTGTGCACTCACTGAAAAGTGTCTCTTTTCTTGAAAAGTTGGTGAGCTGAATTTTAACACAAAGAACAAAAAACTCCGTGGATATTTCAGAGAGATAATTACTTACAACCAGTGTCCAGTAGTTCATCACAGGAGAGAAAGAGAGAAGCTGAAAAGTTCTCCTGACATGATCATCACCTCTTCATACAAAAAGAGGACATCTTTCCCGTCAACACGAAAAGTTGTTCAAACTTACCTGTATAATAAAGAAAAAAAAATTAAATCAGTAAATTTGTTTGGGAAGTATTTAGATATGACAGCAATAACAGAAAGTAATCAATATTTTCAATTTCAATGGGAAAATAAGTAGTAATAGTCAATATTCTTGTTCCCAAACATTTCTTTTGGGCTTGGCAGATTTTTCACAAAAATCTAAAAAAATTAAGTATAAGAAAATAGAATTTGTCCAATAAGAAAATTTTTATTTACCATGAATGAATTTTTTTTCTCTTTTCCTGTATCATTGTCATAATTTGATTGCCTCATGATAGCGTAGTGGATGATTACAAAGTTCACATTTCTAATATAATGTTGCCGGAAGTAAGTGACTCCATAACTCATAAATTTTAAAATAAACACACTAGCAGAAAGATGTCTTGCTTCTTCACTTTGTTATCTATACAACAGAGTGTTGGCACAACATTTTGGAGGACCCATTCAACAGCCTTCTTCAGGTGTATTAAGAGTATAGAAAAGCAGGGTTGCAAAAAAAAATTTCAGAGTGACAGTTCGGCTGAAATCAAGGACACAAAAGAAATTCAATTGTCTGAAAATAATTTTGAAACTTAATGAATCCTCTCAATTCTATAAACAATACAAAAAGCAAAGCTATTCATTTCATCTAACTCTTCAAGAGTTTTTAATTGCTATGGGATTTCACTTTGGAATAGTAAAGACGTAAATCATTTTGTGTCTATCTATTGGACCATTGGTCATTTTAAAATATAAGTCAAACTGAAAATAATTCTTTATGGCTACCATAAATAAAGATTAAATGACTCTACCCAATTCAATTCCCTTTGATGATACCTTATTTGACCCAACTGAAATAATCTAAGTATGGGATGCATAACAGCTTGGTTTGAGACAAACCAATTAGAAAGCAATAAGATAATTGCAGAATAAAGCCAAATTTGCAAGTTCAACCCAAAGTTACAAAAACTATTAAATTTTTTTGATAGAATTGTGATAGATATGTGGTTAGAAGCAATGTATGCAGAAGAGGAGAAGACAACAGCTTTTTTTTTTTTTCTTTCTTTCAGGAATTTTCAGATTCAGCTGGATCAAAGGATAACAGGTAGATAGAAAGGTGGGGAGGAAGGCAATGGAAACTATGTTTCATCATCAATATCATTATTAATATTATTATTATTTTTATTATTACTACTAATTGTTATCTTCATTATTTCTGTACTGACAAATGTTAAATGAAAAAATTAACCTGTTTCAATCTATGAATTTTCTATAAAAGCTCAAAAGAAGTAGGAAGGTCATGGATGATGATGATGATGATAAGTGATGAAGAATGATATGGAGGACAAAGAGGATATTGGAAAAATACGGTTTTTAAAAAGTGGATATTTGGGGATGTTTAGGGCTTAATCTAAAATCTCCAGCATCCTTCAAATCCAGATGAATTATAGTATATAGAGGGTGGGTTTTTTTGTTCTTTTTAATTCTTAATTTAGAGAAAAAAAAAAAAAAAAAAAAATCAAAGGTAACCAAAAGAGCAAGAAGAGGAAATGCACAGGGTCATACATCAGCCAAGATTGAGATCATAAAAAAAATCAAAATATGATCAAAAGCCGGAGTTGGCTTTTATTTTAGAAAAAGAAATCTTCAAAGTTTTCCGATTTGTTTCTATCAAAGAAAATTATTTATCCAAATACAAGTGTGTGTGTGTGTGTGTGTGTGTGTGTAAGAGATTTTTCAGTTCCTTACTGTTTTTTGATAAAACATAATTACATAAACATATACAGAAGTGTGTGTGTGTTTCAACCCTGGTTTAACAAAGCCAAGCTTAGCTCAGTGGGGATCAAACTCACAAATCAATCTATAAGACCAGTTTGCTTAATTAAATGACAAGGCTCTCATTTCACCGTAGAAAACAAACAGAATAACAGGCATAAATGACCTCTTTTCAATACAAAAAGGCCACAACATTATCTTGTATGCTTATGATCAAACCATAGCGAAACAGATCCTTCACTTTGCACCAACCAAACTTACTGGAACAGAGGAAGTTGATGTTTGTCTATATGGACTTTCCGATAACAATGATTTTTTTTTTTTAATTGAAAACAGAGCTTATGTCTCAATCCAGCACCTACTGTTTGATTCAGAGAAGAAATCCTCTTCAGAGGCTTTACTTTGGATTTGCTGGTTAATCTTCAAAACATCCTTGTCTCTAACTTCCTATTTGGAGATTAGAGAGAAAAACAAGATAAGCAGTTGTGCAATGAAAATTCGTGTGAATCTTAGGTGAAGGAGAATGATGGGGTCTCTACAGAGGAAACAGTACAGTTTTATTCCATCTTACTTGAAAAGCTCCCCAGGCTACATCTACCTTGAGCAGAAAACTTTTAAAAAAAAGAAAGAAAGAACCATGAACGACTTGTAGCGTCAATTTTGGTATATTTTACATGGTAGCTAGGGAAGACATTAAATTAGAAAAAAGCTCTTATTCAATATTTCTGCCAATTAAATACAAGAAATGTCATGGGAAGATGGGGACAGCAGCCACGTTATTACGGCCATCCATTCTTTTTATTTTATTTGAGCAATTTATCATAATCCAATTCCAGCTTGCTAGGATCATCGTAGCTTTACCAGAGACTCACTAACTGTACATTTCAGGAAGACATTCCCTACTTTGTCCATGGCTTGCCTCTCACAAAGCTGGAAGAGACGTGGGACTTTCCCATTCAGGAATCAGAGTTATCCAAGTACTAGAGCCCAGTCTGTCTTGCTATACACCTATAAAAGGGAGAGGGGAGAAAAGGTAGATTTATGCCTGCCCCAAAGGCATTAGCACAAAGTGAACGTCAATTATCATAGTCAGAGTTTGAACTCAGTCCACAGATTCAATTTTCTGCACTGTTAACCATCAGCCCACTCAGATGTCCTCTGTCAATGGCACCTGTTAAAATGAGTAAATTAAATTTCAAATCTGCTTGTTACTTTACAGGATTGAATGAATGGGATTAATAAATCTTTTAAAAACTTTATTGGTCTCAATAACAAAAAAAATGGATTCAAATCCAAAATTTTAAAAAAGTTGTCAAGTTATAGAAAGAGAATGAGAAAATTAAAATGCTTGCAAACATTACAGATTTTAAATGTCAGAATAGTTTTCAATCTAAAAAAAAAATATATAGACCATTCCAATACCAGAAGAAAAAAATCCAAGGAGATGGCAGCCATAGAATTTTTTATATCATTCTCCATGACATGTTGCATTGAAATTGTCAAGAGATATCAATGAGGTAGAAGTAAAATATTGCCTTAATTTTAAAGGGATTTGTATGATTTTCTATCATATTCCTTTCTTTTCAGGCAATTTAAATTGAAGATCAATTTTTTTAGTCAACAATTAAAGTATCTAATATATTGATATAAAAAAAACCCTAAGAAATGAAATTGAGGAAAAAAAAAAAATGAAAACTGCACGTGTGTGGAATCAATACAAGATATAGAAATTGAAAAAAAAAAAAAAAAAAAGAAAAGGTTATGTATATATGAGAGAGAGAGAGGTAGACATGTTCAAATATCCACTCAAGCACATACATACATATACTGTCAGCCATCTATAATGCACTTCTCCCCACAAATCTATGCTTTAAAATCATCTTACTCATGCTACAACAAAGGTTGAATTTAAGGATAGGTCAATGGGTTGCCTTGACCCAAGAGTTCTCTAACCTGGGTATGTGAATGTGTCTCACTGAAACTATAACTAGAAATGAGTGACTTCTTAGAAAGAGCAAAGCTCATCCATCTCAATAAAATCTAACATTAACTTAAATAAAATTACCAACAAATGCTATGTTTATTGTCTGTTCTAAGGTATCCTTATATTTCACACAATATTCTCCACTCGGGGTATGTCAACACTGCCGGACAGGACAAATGGGTATGCAGGAAGAAAAAGTTTGAGAACACCTTAGATTGGTACCCACACACCCATTTAGATTGGCTTCACAACAACTCCCGCATGAAATACAACATAAATGTTATATTGCAGAAAATACAGTAGACATGGTCACTAAGTTCAAATTTGAAGGTAATAATGATGGTAGTTTTAAATCCATAGGATCATTAGACCATTTAAATATCGTCTATGCAAATAATTGATCAGTAATGCCATTGACAAGTCAAACCAGTTATTGAGTTCAAGACGGATACCATAGCTATATTCACACAATGATCCTACAGAAAGGAAACGGGTGTCTGAATTATTTTAAACATGTACCCAAATGCAGCTGCTTCAGTGATTTCCAGTATACTGAAGCCTTTATTTGATGCAAAATAACAAGACATTTGAGAAATGGACACACACTATCCCAATGTGCATACAAAAGATACAAACATTTCTTTCTAACTTAATAGACATATATTTTGTCTGAGGGCACACAGTATACTTGGTTATATAGTACACAGTTTTTTTTAGTATACAAGATTTATTTCTATTGGTGCATAAGAAATGAGTGTTTCTTTACTACCAACAAAATGGAACTAGAAGGGAAGAGGTGGTAGGAAAAGGAGGAAAAAAAGGGGTGACTTTTTCTTCTAGCCAATGGCAAAGATAGTCAGAAAGAAAAAGACAGAGGTTACAATCAAGTGTTGATGGATAGACAAGCTGGCTTCCGCAGAGCCTTCAAAGTTTCTTGTTGAAGACTCGGGCCATTCATGGGAGAAAAGATACAATATTATTTTATTTGAATTCTTGGTATCAACATCTTGAGATAAACTCCACTTGTGTGCAACTTCCGATTACAGATTTTTATCACTTCTTCAAAGGGTTTTCTGATCTTATGGAAAGGAATTGAGAAATGTTTCTATTACACTTTGTTTCAGCAATTTTAATCATTTTCATCTCACACTGCATTTCCGCCCTCTTAAAATCTTTTCATTTTTATATAACAGAAAACCTCTGACCTCGAGATGTTACTACCATCGCCCCACCATGTTGGGCCATAGCATGTGAACCATTAGTGTAAAGCATGGGGTCGCATACACACTGCACTTCGTCTTAGAAGGTTTTTTTTAGTACAGGCCCAAACGCTATACCCAGCACCTGCCTTGCGGGTCACATGTAGGCCTGTAATAGATTTAGTAAACCATCCTGTATCTTTGAAGCCAGGCCATGATGATGATGGTTATATACATAGCATATTTCATACTACAAAGTCATCACAAAAAGTATTTCAAATGAATATATAAGCAGCTTCAGACAAAATTTGAACCCTGTTTGCTGATTCCGTTTTCTATTGTGATGACTGTTACACTACTTCACATCTCTGGTGTGGGTGACTAGACGTTTACTAAACTTATCCTACTCTGGCACAAGGCAACAGCGACGAGATCCTGAGTATGGATCAATCTCAGTGCACCAGAAATGCTCTGCAAGATTACTTAACCAAACAAACCAGCAGTAATTCATTCAACATAAAAATGAATAAAAAATAGTGTAATTTCAGAGAATGTAATAATAATGTCAGCTAAAAAAATTAAAAAAAAGCCCCCAAACAAGTTTTTTCTTTTCTTTCTTTCTAACTTTCAGATGAAACCCGGCCCAAGTTGCATGTGAAACAAATATATCTGTAATAAAATCCCCAGCTCAACTTATCAGCTGGGTCTATTTTCACAACACGGACAAAACAAAGGACTATTTCACACTAACTGATCGAATCTTTCATAAATCAGAAAGGTTAACTGCTGACTAATGGAAACTACTCAACCAAGTCAGATGTACTGAATTCAGGTTTTAAAAAAAAGAAAAAAAAAAGAAAAAAAGGGAGACATAGTACACAAAGCAAGAGCGTTTTATCCACCCCTACCTACAAGCGGGTGGAAATGACTACGCCTTTATTTCATACTTCAGTTCATGTTTTGTGTGTGTGCATGTCCTAACTTTCCTAGTTTGTTCGTTCATTACTTGAATAAATAATAGTGCTTTCTGAATGATATGAGGTGTTTAAAAAGGACTCTACATTTTTGTTTCCATTTCTGTTCACTCTCAGAGAAATTGATATGTCTGAGAGTTATTAAGGATGACACTGACTTTGGAACTGAGGTGCAGACATTGTCTGGAATGTCTGTGTCAATTGCTAGTATGGCTGAAATGCTATAAAAAGTTGGCTCTACAAGTGAAGTCATCCTTATTTGAACTTGGTGAAATTCAAACAGATTCTAATTTATGAGCCCCGATTCTCAAAAGTTTTTTCGGCTGCTTGTTTTGTAAAAAAACTCAAAAATACTAGATGTAGTGATTTTTGAGACACCCTGTATTCACTGATTTTTTTTTCTTTCTCCACTTTCTCTCCAGGCTGCCTCCCCGGCCAAAGAGACAGAGATCTTCAAACATGACTGGCTAAATGTAATTCTATCCAACCAGTGTCTACTTGCCAGCTTTTCCTTTTTAAATGGTTTCACAGAACTCCCCAGTGACAATTTTTATTTATTTTCTAATCAGAAGCTAATGGATTTTGTGGAGAAGAAAGGTCTGTTTCATAGCCTGCACATAGGAACATTCAGATCAAACTCTGAAAACATAAAATAACACTTATGATTTGTTGAGAGAGGGGGGAGTTGTAGAAAGAAGTAGACAGAGAGGGGGAAGTTGTAGAGAGAGGTGGGTACAGAGAGAGAGAGAGAGAGAGAGAGGTGGGTACAGAGAGAGAGAGAGAGAGGTGGGTACAGAGAGAGAGAGAGAGAGAGGTGGGTACAGAGAGAGAGAGAGAGAGAGGTGGGTACAGAGAGAGAGAGAGAGAGGTGGGTACAGAGAGAGAGAGAGAGAGGTGGGTACAGAGAGAGAGAGAGAGAGGTGGGTACAGAGAGAGAGAGAGAGGGGTAAAGAGAGAGAGAGAGAGGGGTAAAGAGAGAGAAGGGGGGTAGAGAGAGAGAGAGATATATAGAGAGAGGGGGGGTACAGAGAGAGAGGGAGAGGGGGTACAGAGAGAGAGGGGGTACAGAGAGAGAGAGAGAGGGGGTACAGAGAGAGAGAGAGAGGGGGTACAGAGAGAGAGAGAGAGGGGGTACAGAGAGAGAGAGAGAGGGGGTACAGAGAGAGAGAGAGAGAGGGGGTACAGAGAGAGAGAGAGGGGGTACAGAGAGAGAGAGAGGGGGTACAGAGAGAGAGAGAGAGAGAGGGGGTACAGAGAGAGAGAGAGAGGGGGTACAGAGAGAGAGAGAGAGAGGGGGTACAGAGAGAGAGAGAGAGAGGGGGTACAGAGAGAGAGAGGGAGGGGGGGTACAGAGAGAGAGAGGGAGGGGGGTACAGAGAGAGAGGGAGGGGGGTACAGAGAGAGGGAGGGGGGTACAGAGAGAGGGAGGGGGTACAGAGAGAGGGAGGGGGTACAGAGAGAGGGAGGGGGTACAGAGAGAGGGAGGGGGTACAGAGAGAGGGAGGGGGTACAGAGAGAGGGAGGGGGTACAGAGAGAGGGAGGGGGTACAGAGAGAGGGAGGGGGTACAGAGAGAGGGAGGGGGTACAGAGAGAGGGAGGGGGTACAGAGAGAGGGAGGGGGTACAGAGAGAGGGAGGGGGTACAGAGAGAGGGAGGGGGTACAGAGAGAGGGAGGGGGTTACAGTGACGGAAGGAGGGAGGGAGTTACAGTGACGGAAGGAGGGAGGGAGTTACAGTGACGGAAGGAGGGAGGGAGCTACAGTGACGGAAGGAGGGAGGGAGCTACAGTGACGGAAGGAGGGAGGGAGCTACAGTGACGGAAGGAGGGAGGGAGCTACAGTGACGGAAGGAGGGAGGGAGCTACAGTGACGGAAGGAGGGAGGGAGCTACAGTGACGGAAGGAGGGAGGGAGCTACAGTGACGGAAGGAGGGAGGGAGCTACAGTGACGGAAGGAGGGAGGGAGCTACAGTGACGGAAGGAGGGAGGGAGCTACAGTGACGGAAGGAGGGAGGGAGCTACAGTGACGGAAGGAGGGAGGGAGTTACAG